>VDCT01000967.1:0-27365 GCA_009763385.1 Coix lacryma-jobi var. lacryma-jobi
AAGCCTTGGCCTTTCAGAGGATGGGGCGTTGATTTGATCGGCCAGATTCACCCTCCATCTAGCAAAGGACATAAGTTTGTCCTGTTGGCCACGGATTACTTCACTAAGTGGGTTGAAGCCATCCCATTGAAGAAGGTGACGTCAGAGAACATGGTGTCCTTTGTCAGGGAGCATATCATTTACCCGATTCGGCATTCCTCAGTCCATCACCACCGATCAGGGAACTCAGTTCACTTCCTCGGAGTTTTGTGACTTTGCCGAAGAGATGGGGATTAAACTCTATAATTCTTCTCCTTACTATGCACAGGCAATGGGCAGGCAGAGGCTTCTAACAAAATCATGATTAAAATCATTCAAAAGAAGATCGAAGAGAAACCTAAAAGGTGGCACTTGGTACTCAACGAAGCTTTGTGGGCGTACCGAATGGCTTATCATGGGTCGACTCAGACGTCGCCATACGAGTTGGTCTACGGGCATCACGCAGTGCTACCGTGGGAGTTGCAGTCGGGGTCAAGACGAGTTACATTGCAGAACGATCTGGCTAAAGAAAATTATAAGGATTTGATGATGGATGAGCTAGAGGATTTGCATTTGATTCGTCTCAAGGCCTTGGAAAATATTGAGAAGAATAATATATGCGTTGCCAAGTACTACAACTCGAAAGTGAGAGAAAAAGGATTCGAAGAGGGAGACTTGGTTTGGAAAATTATCTTGCCAATTGGTACCAAAGACAAGGTATTCGGCAAATGGTCCCCTAACTGGGAAGGGCCTTTTCGGATTCTGAGACGTGCTCCGGGTAATGCGTATGTTCTGAAAACCCTCCAAGGAGAAGAGTTTGCTAGGGCAATTAATGGACGTTATCTAAAGAGGTTTCATCCTAGCGTGGAGGTCGGTGCATAACGGAATCAAGGACTAGCGGGCACCGATGGCCGATACAAAATGGTGTCGCCCTTAGCGCAAAAAATGGCCGATAGGTTCTATCGTCCTTAAAACAAAAAACAGCCGGCACGGCATGTGTCGCCTCTAGCACAAAAAACGCAGAAATACAGGGCCAGGTGCACGCGGTGCTGTGCAATCGGCTAGATAAATCAAACGCTCAACAAGCGCAGGACAGGAGAACAGGTTGTGCGTATAAACATAGCAAAATAGAATATTGTTCGTAGTGGGGAATATGCAAAAGGTGCAGATCAGTTATCGAACATCCTGTTGATGACCGTCTGCGGGTTGGTGACCGCGGCGAGGGCACGGGCATGATCCTCGTAGGAGTCTAGAAGATCATCAATCTGCTCGACGTCCTCCGGACCTGCTCCGCCGGGGAAGCCAACCGGCGTCACGGAGAAGTTCTCCTCTGTGCGGACCGTTAGCGCCGACAGCCCCAGCGCCACGCCATGGTGCACACCCTGCAGGGCGACCTGCTCGACGCGGCCGTGTACATTGGCCAGGCGCGCCTCGGCGGTGTCGCCCTGGGCGTTCACCCGGTCTGCGACGGTGTTCGCCGCCATCTTCAGACGCTCTAGCTCTTCAGACAGTGCTATGAACAACGAGTTGAAGTGGATCGGTTAAGAGATCAACAAAGACGACCAAAAACCGATCTAGGATTGGGTGTTCATACCCGTGATTGCGTCGCAGAACTGCCGGCGTTGATCCTCCCACTCTAGCTGATCTATCCCGTACTGCTTCGAGATGGCGGCCAGCTCTTCCCGGGACTCGTCCCGCAGCGCCATGAAGTTCAAGGCGTCGTTGTGGTCGTAAAGGCCGCCGTCGGAATCCCGGTCCGGGCTCGCCTCCCAAGGATGGGAGTGGTAGGAGAGACTGTCGGAGGAGCTTGGCGAATCCGATGGTGGAGCCTCTGGCCTCCCCGACGCTGAAGAAGGCCGGGCATGCCCGCCGGCGGAGGAAATAACGGGGACCCTGTCAGCAAGCAGCAACCGAGCGTGAACGAAGTTTTCAAGAAACTGCCACAAAGGACGTAAGCGAGGAGTCCTACCCGCGCCGACGGAGGCGCCGAGCGCGGCTCCCTTCGGCTTCCTCGGTCGCCGGGCGTTTGCCGCGGTCATCATGGCTCGCCATTGCACTCGGAAAGTTAGGGTTTTCTGGGGCGGAACGAACAAGGAAGCCGAGGCGGCGAGAGTACTAAAGGGGCGGATGCAAGATTGGGAGAAGGCAGGTCTCTAGGGACGATTTATGTCGAATGCCAACCGACGGATTGGGTTTTTTCCATTTCCCAAGATGGGCTTCTACAGTAATGGGCTGCGTAGGCCGTCTGAGTGCACTCACGCACGTGTTCGGCGGGGAATAGAGCGCCTGTCTTCCGCAAAACTGCCGATTTAGATGTTCGAGACAAACTTTGGCCAGATTGCCGAACAGGTTCACACGGTTAAACACGATGTCATCAGAACGGTAACCGATTGGATGCAAAATGCAGATATGTTACAAATGGCCAAAGTACATGGGGAATTTTTAAAGGATCTCGAGTGCGTCGGAAGGCGAGTCGGCGGCTGTGATGATTAATGACAAAGGAAGTCGGATGCTTCCAGAAACTCTACAGTGGTGCGAAAAGGAGAAAATGAATTTTAGAATAAAACATTTATCCCAAAATTAGGGGGCATGTGTTAACACCGAGTTTTCGCACTATGACAAGTGGACCGGCACTATGATGATTCGGCGAACGCCGCCGCTTGAAGGATTCGGCAGACGGCGGACGCGGTCGGCTAACTCAATGGATTCGGCAAGGCTGTGAAAGCGATTAGTCAACAGCGAGCGGGTTCGGCAACGTAACGCTACGGTCGGTTACCTCGAGCCAAGTCAGTTTGCGACGAATACAGCATGTCGAGAAGATTTAGCGACGGGAATCTCGTTCATTTTAGCGCATGCCGGTTATTAAAGGAAGCTTGGAGCAAAAGGCATCATGTTTCTGATAGTTTCCTAATTTATCATTGTAATCGTGTTCTTCTAGGACTCAGATAGGTTTCCTGTTTTATCGTTGTAATCGTGTCCTCCTAGGGCTCGTAGGACACCAGGGTATAAATATAAACCCTGAGACTATTGTAAATCTGTTCACAACCAATACAACCAACCCCGGCCCCGTGCCGTCTTCAAGTCCAAGTCGTGTCGTCGCGTTCTTCGAGAGGGGCCATCGATCCGTCGACCTCCGTAAGTTCCGGCAACCTTGCTATCATGCCTAGTATCGTGCGGCGGATTTAGATATGGTGCAAGTAGTCTCGTACGTTAAGCTTAGTATCGTGCGGCGGATTTAAGCTTATGACGGGAGGTCTTTGTTTATGTCTTGTATCGTGCGGCGGATTGAGACATGAGTAAAGATAGTTATCAGCTCTGTTAGATTTGGCAATCTGATAGATTCATTAAGTTACCTTGTGTTATATGTTTTGCTATGCTTATTTCATCATAACACTTTTGCCCAGTCTAGATACCGTCCGGTTCAGCTCCATCTTTATAGATCTGCTCTGTTCTTTCACGCTTATTATTGAAAGGTCTGTTATGCAGTAGATCTACTGTTCTTAATAGCCGAATTGGATCGTATCTGGATTGCCACGTGGTGAGGGTTCATGCATGTTAAGCGTGTTTGATCTATGATAAGGCTAGGTGTCGTGCGGCAGGCGCAGGCTTTAGATTAGCTTAGTCATGCTTAGCTTGTATGTTCAATCTCCATGGACCCCAACTCGGTTGTACAATCGAGATTGGTCAAGTTTTAACTTATATATAATACATCATGCAAGTACGATTCTCATGCAAACGTGTTCGGCAACCTGTTATTACGTAACTCTGTTCATATTGCCGAATAACCCTTTAGACCTGTTGGCAGATAGCTTTCATAGCTATATGTCGTCGTAAGTGGCTTCAGGGCCGTACATCTTGGAACTGTCTGGTCATACCCGGCACGTTCCAGCTTTGTATTTAACCGTTTATCTCCCTTGTTAGTTGCAGGTCAAACTGACTGGCACGCACCGGACTTCTGAGCACCCGGGCCACAATTGAAGCCAGCTTCTCCGGCTTGCCGTGTGCCTGGCGCAGAGTGCCGCTTTCTGCGCCAACAGAGGAGGAGGAGGAGGTGGTACTACGATGGACGCAGTGGCGGCGGGCTTGGCGCCAGGAGCCGCGGTCCCTGCTGAAAAAGAGAACAACGTCGTCAGAATCAGGAAAAAGCCTCGACCCCCGTGGTCGACGGCGTCGGCCTCACCAAGATCCGCGGCGGCCATCTGACTTCCCCGAGCCATGGCTGCTCGAGCCTTCACCAGCCAAGCGGCCATTTCAGCGGAAGAAGGAGCCATACCTCGAGGTGCTTGGTCCTCAGCAGAGCTCGAGGTCTTGGCCCGCTTGGACACCGCGGGATCCGCCTCCTGCCGGGAGCGCTTTTCCGTGAAAAACCAGAAACGCACACTTCACCAAAAGTAAAAAGGTAAAGCTTCACTACCAACAGAATTGAGAAACGTTACTTACCCAAAGCGGCGGCGGGACTTCTTCCCCGAGTCGCCGGACCCGCTCGGGGGCTTCGAGCCCGCCCCATGGCTCAAGCCATGCCCTCGAGCCGTCTCCGTGTGGCTCGGATGGGGGGAAGGCTCCTGGTGCTTCCCGTGGCTCGACCCCGACGGGGAGCTCTCCTTTTGTCTCTTGTCCCGGGGGGACGACCGCGTCTCCTTCAAGCGGTCCTCTTGGCGCCTTTCTTTGGGCGGGCTCCGGGACCTGCTCCGGCGCTCGTGCCGGCGGTCGCCCCCCCCCGCGTCTGCCTCCTTCTCCCGGCGACGGTGCGGCGATGGGCTCCGGGATCGCTCGCGACTCCCGTCACGAGACGACCGGGAGCTCCCCCCTCGACGGTCATGGTGGCGGGGGTTCGACGCCCCCTCATGTTGCCCGCTCTTTCCGCGGGCTCGATGTCGTCCTCGACAACTCGCGGCAGTCGGGCCCGGAGTCCCTCTCGGCGTGTTGACCGCTTCTCGAGGTCCGGCACTTCTCGAGACCCCCCCGCCTGGGTCGACGCGGTCGTGGCCTCCTTGTGCGCCGCGGCGATGGCGCCCCGAGTTCGAGGCCTCTTCACGTCAGGGGGCAGGTCCGGCACGGAGCTCGACGTGCCCTGAGCCTCCGACGAGGCGGGGCCTGGCGTGGCCTTCCCCTGCTGCGTCCCTGAAAGGTCCTAGTTTGGTTTTGGTAATTGAGTGACAACTTTAGGTGGACTAATGGTGTTTGAAGTAAATTACACAGGTGATTAGTCCATAGGTGATCATGTGTGAGCAACATATGCCATAGAGGTGAAATGGCTTGGAAGATGTTGCAAGGCTCATACATGTGATGAAGGAGCTTATTGCATATGTGACATGACATGTGGTCATATGGCTAAGATGGAGAAGATCAAGGCAAGACTTGGCTTGATGGACCGGTCGCGAAGGTGAAGGGCAAGTTGAGGCTTTGAAGCCGTTGGTACCGAGTGTCGGGAGGCTTAAGCAAGACTTGGCGCCGAAGGACCAAAGCGATGGTGAAGAGCAAGTGATGTCAAGATCGATGGACCATGGAGGCCATGTGATGATATGAAGTGGATCATATCATTTGAAGATAGGTTGGTGCATGTGTTGCATCAACACCGAAGGAGATGGAATGGAATGCGCAAGGCAAAGGTATATTTGTAGGGCATTTCATTTCACCGGTCATAGGTGTGTAGAGAAGATTATGACCGGGTTTAGGATAGATGGCCGTACTATTAAGAGGAGCAAACTTGTTTGCATATCGGTCATCTAGTGCCACCTGAGCGATCTAACTTTGCGATGTTACTAGGATCGAGTGGCGTTATGAGTGAAAGAGAAAATCCTTTGAAAATGATTGTGAAAATGCTAACACACTTGCACAAGATGATGAACACTTGGTGGTGTTAGCACATTTACAAAGGAGAAGTTGTTGGAGTTGGTTTGGATCAAAACAGAGAAGAAAATGGAGTTTTCTGTGTGTTGTCGGTGGTACCGACCCTGGGTTGTCGGTAGTACCGCCCAAGGATGCAGGGTGCAGACCTCTCTGTACCGAAGCGTTTTTGGCCTGGCGGTGGTACCGCTATTACCTCGGTACTACCGCCGGCGGTGGTACCGACCGGATGGTCGGTGGTACCGTGGCCCTGAGGAGTTTCGCGAGGCTCTCTGTAGTTTTTGAAAATGGCTTGCCGGTAGTACCGCCATTACCTCGGTACTACCGCCCACGGTGGTACCGACGCAAGGTCGGTAGTGGCTGGTTTTTCGCGAGGCTCTCTGTTGTTTCTAAAAATGGCTTGCCGGTAGTACCGCCATTACCTCGGTACTACCGCCCACGGTGGTACCGACGCAAGGTCGGTAGTGGCTGATTTTTCGCAGAGCTCTCTGGTCGCGGCGATTTTGGCCTGGCGGTAGTACCGCCATGACCTCGGTACTACCGACCTCGGAGGAACCGACCAGGGGTCGGTGGTTTGCCTAAATCTGCGCGATGTGAGGTAACGGCTAGTTTGACTAAGCCGGTAGTACCGCCCAGGAGGTGTCGGTACTACCGACCGGAGCGCAGAATGCCCAGTGAAGGGGCATAACGGCTAGTTGGCCCTTGAGGCTATATATAGGCGTTGAGGCCGGCTTTGGGCCGGGGGTTGGAGCACTCCAAAGCCTTGGTGGCTTGTGTGGATGTGCTTGGGAGCCCTCTAACACACATATGCTTTAGTGCTCATCCGATTGTGTGAGAGAGTGATCCTAGTGCGTTGCTTTGAGAGATTGCATCGAGTGGCACTAGGTGTTCGAGTTGCAAGCCGGTGGTGCTTATTACTCTTGGAGGTTGCCACCTCCTAGATGGCTTGGTGATCGAGTCTCCGTCGTGAAGCCCGCGTGAAGATTGTGCGTGGCTCCGGAGAAGGATTGTGAGGGGCATTGTGCTCGCCCCGTGGGGATCGCGAAGAGCAACTCTAGTGGATTGCGCGTGTCATTGAGTTACCCTCACTTGTGGGTGAGTTCTTGCGGCGCTCGAGTGTCGAGCTAGGTGTGGTGCCTATTAGCCGCCGAACTACCAAAGTGTGTGGTCGACACAACGGGGACTAGCTTGGTGGCAACCAAGTGAACCTCGGGAGAAAAATCACCGTGTCAACTTTGTGTTCATCTTCTCGGTGGTTTGCAAACTCTTTTCACTAGCTTGTATTTACTTGTTCATATACATGTGCTAGTGTAGTTGCTCTTATGATTAGTTAGCTTGTGTAGCTTGCTAGTTACCTTCCTTGCTTGTGTAGCATAGAAGTTGATCCCATGAGTGACTAGTTGACTTGTAGTCTTGCTAGTCACATTGCTTAGTTTGTGTAGCTAAGTTGAGCTCTCTAATTTGGCTTGTGTAGCCTTGTTATTGAGCATTGCTAGTGAGCTTAGGCTTTGCGCTTTTGCTTAGTGGCATGTGTAGGAGCTCCCCGGTTGTTTGAAGTACTAGTTGCTTAGGTTTGTGTAACCTTGCAAGCTAGAATTGTTTAGGTGAGCCCTAGCTAGCCCGACACCTTATTTGCATTGTTTAGGATCTTTTGTAAGGTGTCATAGAATATAGGTAGAGGGGTGTAGTCTTGGCTAGACCGATAGTTTTAATTCCGCATTTGTTTCGGTTAGCCGCTCCGATTAAGTTTAAGTTTTAAAAAGGACTATTCACCCCCCCTCTAGTCCGCCATCTCGACCCTTCAGTCCCGCGCAATCCCTTCGCCGGGGGGATCTCCAGGATATTCTCCTGCACAAAAGAGCAGTCAGCCCTGATGTCGACGACCCCCGCGCGCCTCAGACGCGCATCCATCCCTTCATCATCGCTCTCCTCCTCATCGTCATCCTCCTCCTCCGAGCTCGTGTAGTTGAGCTCGGGGGACTGCTCTCCAGGCTGCCAGTTACGACGAGCCTTCGCTAGCCTCTGATCCCGGTCCACCCGACGCAAGCTCTTCTCTTTCTCTTTCTTCTTCTTTGCATCCTTACTCTCCTTATCTTTCTGAGCAGAGAGGCGCCTCACCTGTCTTTCCGCGGCGTCCTCCTTCACCGGGGGCCTCGACGCGTGACATGTGAACGCCCCCTGCAAAAAGAAACTTGATGAGAAAAACCACAAGGAGAGTAAACAAAGTTCGAAGAAAGAGAAAAGAGGGGAGGCTCGAAACAGCCTAGCTTGAGGAAGGCTTACCGGGTTGAGACACCCCGCGTCGGGTGCCATGGCGATCAGGTTGGTCTCCTCAGGGCGGAACGGCCCGTGGATCGTGACCGTCACCCGGGAGGCACCCTCGTTCCGAGGCAGCCTCTCCTCGGCCATCCTCGACCTGTTCAGCGCCTCGAGCGGGGCATTTGGCCCCATCTCATACATGAGAAGGGGGCGGTCCGCCAGAGAAAGGACCCTCCGATGATGGAACGCCCAAATGACCGCCTGGACGGTCAGTCCCTTCTCCTCCACCAGCGACCACATCGTATTCATCAGCGGCATCAGGTGGCGCTGCCTGTCCGCCACAACGCCCCAATTCCACTTCTCAGGGGGCTTGGTGATGATCCTGCCGGTGTACTGCGGAAGGAGCCCGTCCTCGTTCCGCGGGTAGAACCAGTGGTCGTCCCACCTCGCCTGGTTGGAGGAAAGCTTGTAGTGGAGGTAGTGACGGGGGACGTTGGCCGACGAGGGACCAGTCCTCACGGTGATGGTGAGGGAGCCCGCGCGTGCGAGCCTCCTCCCGCTAGGCTTCACGGCCTTATGAAAGAGCTCGCCCCGGAAGAGGTAGACGAACATCTCCCAATGAGGCTCGATCTTCAGGTATCCCTCGCACACCGTGGCGTAGATGGTGGCGTGCGAGATTGAGTTGGGGAAGAAGTGCTGCCATTCCACCTCGAAGTGGTGAGCCAGCCCCCGCATAAAGAGGCTCGGCGGAACGCCAAGCCCCATGCGGTGGTAGCGCGTGAAGCTCACCACATACCCCTCCGGCGGGTGCGGCTCCTGGTGGTCCGCCAACGGGAGAATCCACCACGCGGACCCCTCCAGCGGGTTGGGGCGGAGAAGCCCCCGATCCACCAGCGACTCCAGCTCAAGCTGCGACGTCTTCGTCGGGCACCAGTCTTCGGGCGGCAGCACCTGGGTCTGGGCGGCCATGGCGGCGACGGCGCGGATCTGAGTGGCGGACGGACGACCGGGAAGATTACCAATCACTAGATCGGGGAGAAAGCGTGCGGGAGCTGCGGCGGCTGTGAAGGCAAAGGCAAAGTAAAGAGTCCCTCACCCCTCACTCGATATTTATAAAAGAAAACCCCAACGGGCGGGGTCTCCCACGGTAGAGGAAAGGTAACCGCACACATTTAATGCGCCCACCTAACCACGTCTCGAGCCGGTTGACAGGTACACGCGGCAACTCCCCATTCGCTCCACTACCAGGGCCCACCACGACCGCCGCTCCGACTTCATGTTCGTCGCCCTGGCGCCACGATGTCCACTCCCTGACAGTTTCCGCCTAAAAAGGCGCGCCCAACGGGCAGAAGGATTCCAAACGACGGAGGCTACTTCAAGAAGGTAAAAACGGGCCCCAGCCCTTCCAAGTCTCGAAGTAGCGAAGGCTGGCCCTCGAAGAGGGTTCGACAGCCGGCTTCGAGCACCCGAGTCAGGGACACCAAGGGGCGCCACTCGCAGCATCGCTCGAGGGCCAAGCCCTCGAGGCCCCTCACGTGTATCCAAGGCAAGGCACACGACATGCAGTGAGATCCCCTCGGAGGGAGGCATCGAGCCACCGGGTCCTATCGAATGGACCCGGCATTCCTGCAGACCGAGCGCCCATGCTTTATGAGATCGCCTCCGGGCTTCAGTCGACCCTATCGATCGGGGCACGAGGTCTCACTTGGATTCTCCCATTACCAGCTCACTGGGAACCTCGGTACTCGCCCGCTCATGGTAGTATGAGGCATCCCCCCTCGCATCCGATCGAAAGGACTCGCGGGATGACAAGCCAGGGCAACTGGCGTGTCGGACAGCTCGAAGAGCCGGCCGGTCGGTTCAGCCTGGCACCCCTCGATGAAAGAGGGTCGAAGAACTTGGGGGCTCGACACTCCCGAACCTAAAAAAACGTAACTAACACTCACACTCGTGAAAAAGCCCACGAAGGAGTCCTAACCACTCCCCCGTGGCCTCGAGGGCTACACCCGCGGGTGTCGCTCGCGCGACGCCCACGGAATCAAAACAACCAAACCCTCGAGAACCAGTTAGCTAACCCTCGAGATCCCGATAGGGAGCCCCTGCTCGAGTGCTAGCACTCGAACAAGGGCTCGGGGGCTACTGTCGGGGGACCACAAAAGGGTACCCCCAATCAACGTGAAACAAATAAGTTAAACCTAGAGCACCAATTAATAAGAGACCTAACTAGTCTAACCCCCTAAAAAATCAACCCCTCGAGGCCTACAACGCCGGCCTACCGCCAGGAAGCCTGGGCCCGCCAAAGCCTTACCGAGCGCCTCATGGTAGCCTACCCCTCGAGCCCCGGCACATAGGCCTCGAGCCCACTACAGCCGTACACCGTTCCTCGAGACCCCACGTGGGGACCTCGAGCCTCTCTAACACGGTAACCTATCCCTCGAGACACATCACACCTCCCTCGAGCAGCGCCAGACATCGGATACCAGCCTCATACTGCGCATTTAATGCGTCCACCTACTCCGGTCACATCCTCTGGTACACGACGTATGTCACAGTAAATCGGGGCCAGAGTCAAACCTCGTTTTCACCACAAGCATGGGCAAAAAGGCACAAGTACAACACTGTTAGGCCATACCCTGCACTGTAGCACACTCGAGCCACATCTCGAGACCTGGATTCCCGCTGTACGGCCGGGTTTTCCGGGACTTGCCCATACCTGCGGGGGCTCGAGCCCCCGTAGGCGCCACCTCGAGGCCGGCCTTGCGCCCCTCGAGCCCTAACTGCTTTCATGCTATTGGAGGACAGGTACCCCAAAACCCGGAGGGACCCTGCCACGTCATGTACGTGCCGGAATGGGCGCTGCACGACCTCCACGTCGCCACGCCTCCACGTCCGCGCCCGGGATGGAAGCCACGCTTCAAGGACGCCTCCACAGCAACCCCCACGCCGGCTCCAGTGACCTCGACAAGACAGAATTCCAACCCTTCGCCGTATTGGGCGTTGTACATGTCACTCCTGTGTAACCCTGACCTCCTCTTGTTCTATAAAAGTGGACACCAGAGCCCTTCACGCACACGGGTCCACACGACACATACACGAGTCCAGACTCTCGTCCACACTCGTTGAGCTTGTATTGCCCCCGTACAAGCACTTAGGTGCAAGTAATACAAGAACCTCCTCCCCCGTTGGACGTAGGGGCTTCTTTGCCCGAACCAGGATAAACCCTTGTGTCATCTTGCATCACCATCCAGGAAGAGAGCACGCGATCATATTACTAGTTGGTGTCATACCCCCGGGGTCGAAACACCGACACTAGTGACGCATGCAAGCTATATTACCATGTGAGATTTTAGAAATAGCAAACTTGTTATTTTACAAAACAAGATAGCATAGCTGTTGAAGTTCACTTTTTACTCTAAAATCTAAATATAACGTACAAAACAAAGATAACAAGTCTCTTGGAGATGCTCCAACAGACCCTTAGCTTTATTGATGAGATGCCCTTCTGGCACCCTCCATTTGCATGGGTTGGACCAATTGGACGGAGTAACGACCACGTGGCTCGCTATATTTGAACGGAAGTTGTGCATGCCTTCCCGCGCGAATCGCGCAGCCGGCAGCCCGAAGGCACCGGCTATGCACCGCGAATGGAGCTAGAAACCGCCGGCGGCGAGCGCGCGCGCGACGAAGGCGACCCAAATTTAGGCGCCAGAATAATTAGAGGTGCGGTCACAGGAGGAGGCCGGAGGGAAGGGGCGACCTCTCCGCCACCGCCGCCGCAATGGGGTCCCTACCCCGCGCCGCGGTCGTCGCCGTGGCCTTCCTCCTTGTCGCCTCCTCCGGCGAGGCGTTCTTCGACATCTTCAACATCTTCCGCGCGCACACGGAGACCGACTACTTCCAGAACGCCTTCGAGGGCACGCAGGACGACACGGGGCCCGCCCAGACGGAGCAGGAGGAGCGGGGCGCCAAGCCGGTAACCGCCACGGGCCTCACCAGGGTGCCGCCCGGGGGATCGCCCAGCAAGGCTGCGCGGGACACGGTCCAGCTCGCCGCCGACAAGGACGGCGGGCCGGTCGGCTCGTGGACCATCGTCAGCTTGAACTCCGGCGTGTCGGCGATGCACCTGGCCGTCATGCGCCACGGCAAGGCCGTCATGTTCGACACCAGCACCACCGGGCGGTCCCTCATGCGGCTGCCCCAGGACAACTGCCGCATCGACCCGCGCGCCAAGGAGGAGGGCACCATGGACTGCTGGGCGCACTCCGTCGAGTTCGACTACGACAACGGCGGCCTCCGCCCTCTCAAGGTCATTGACGTGCTCCTCCATAGTCGTCGTCCCATGCATGCATGCAATGCAGCCGCGACGACCCAGGTTCTGATTCTGATGGCGTACACGGTGCCGTTGCAATGCGCAGATCTTAACAGACACCTGGTGCTCGTCGGGCGCTTTTGACGCGGACGGCAACCTGGTGCAGACCGGCGGCTACTTCGACGGCGAGAAGGTTGTGAGGACCCTGAGCCCGTGCGACACCTGCGACTGGAAGGAGCAGCCCAACAGCTTCGCCGAGGGGAGATGGTACGCGACGCAGGTGGCGCTGCCGGACGGCCGGTTCATCGTGTTCGGCGGCCGCCGCGCCTTCAGCTACGAGTACGTCCCGTGGCCGGGGAAGTCGAACGACAAGGCCGTCCGGCTGCCCTTCTTCCGGGAGACCACCGACGCGGCGGAGAACAACCTGTACCCGTTCGTGAACCTCCTCCCCAGCGGCAACCTCTTCCTCTTCGCCAACGACCGCTCCGTCATCTTCGACCACAGGGCCGGCAGGATCGTGCGCGAGCTCCCCAGGCTCGACGGCGGGAGCCGCAACTACCCGGGGTCGGCCATGTCGGCGCTGCTCCCGATCGACCTCCGCAACGTCACGGGCGGCGGCGACCCGGAGCCGGAGGTGGTCATCTGCGGCGGGGCGCCCAAGAACGCGGTCTGGAAAGGCGAGAACAACACGTTCCTGCCGGCGCTCCGCGACTGCGCCCGCATCAACCTGGGCAGGCCCGACGCGCGGTGGGAGAGCGAGGACATGCCGGTGGGCCGCGTCATGGGCGACATGCTCATCCTCCCCACCGGCGACCTGCTGCTGCTGAGCGGCGCCGCCAAGGGCTGCTCGGGGTGGGGCTTCGCCAGGCACCCGGTGCTGACCCCGATCCTGTACTCGCCGCGGAAGGCGGAGGGCCCGAGGTTCCGGGCGCTGGCGTCGTCGACCATCGCGCGCCTGTACCACTCCACCAGCGCCGTGCTGCCCGACGCCACCGTGCTGGTGGCCGGCGGCAACACCAACGCGGCCTACAACTTCAGCGGCGTGGACTTCCCCACCGAGGTGCGCGTGGAGCGGTTCACCCCGCCGTACCTCGGCGAGGGCGCCGCCGGCGGCGGCAACCGCGCGGTGCTCGACGCGGCGTCGCTGCCCGCGGACGGGATGCGGTACGGCACCCCGTTCACGTTCCGCTTCTCCGTGCCGTCCGAGCCCGTGGCGCAGGCCGACGTGAAGGTCACCATGTACGCGCCGCCCTTCACCACGCACGGCTACTCCATGAACCAGCGGCTGCTGATCCTGTCCATCACCGCGTACGTCGAGGAGGCGGGCCGGAGCTACAGGGTGACCGTGGACGCGCCGGGCAAGCCGGAGCTGGCGCCGCGCGGGTACTACCTGCTGTTCGTGGTGGCCAAGGGCGTGCCGAGCTTGGGTGCGTGGGTCAAGGCTCGGTGACGTGCGGTGAGAGGCCGATGGATGGATTCACCGTGTGGGGGTCGCTGTTGGGATCGATCGTGTACGGATCGGAAGTGGAGGTTTGTTTTGTGTAAAATCTTATTGGTTTAGCTCGGCCTGCGTGTGTCTTTGCGTTGTTTGGTTGTACGTAGGGATGGATGTTTATGGGATCGATCAGATTGGCTAGGTCAGCGCTGGATCACACACAATGTGATGTGCTGTCCGTTTGGTTTTGCGCTGGTTCAAGAACACACGTAGTGCACGGATTGATGAAAAACGTAAGGCATGGCACCGGTGATCTTCAGAAACTTGACAGCATTGATCAATCACAATTTGCGCGGTATTTCCATGATAATAGTTTCAAGCGAGGAGCATTGCAGCCTTGCAGGTGCAGACAATCAGCCGAGACCCTGAGATTGCCAACTTGGACGAATCTAAATGTTTTTTTTTTGAGATGAAAGAAGAATTGTATTAAATTATAGCTAGGTATATCATCGTATTACAAGTACTCTGAAAAAAAAACATGTATCCAGAAACTGATTCTCATCTATATTATACCCACGCTGTGAAAGGCTTAAACTCTCAAATCCGAACCTGTTTGACGCTTCATATAGATGACCGCTGTCGGTGTTTGTTAACCGGCAACTCGTCTTGAGTAATCTCAGACGATTTGTTCGGTGGGGATCGGCGTTCGTAGGACTCGGCGAGTACACAGGGACAACGATTTATACTGGTTCAGGCCGCTAAATAGCGTAATACCTTACGTCCAGTGCGGCGTGTGCCTTGTGTATTGTTATGATTCAATGTTCGATTGTCCAGGACCCCCGACTCCCCTTATATATCCGGGTGAGCCTTAGCGTAGACCGAGTCGTAGTCGGTTACAACAGTGGAGTCCTATTCTAATTGCAGGACTTCCTTTTACAACTCGGCTGAGATACAAACGAGAGTCCTAAACCCAGTATACTTCGTAACAAGTCTTCGGATCTCCCGTGTCGCCCGGGATTAGTCGGAGTAATCATCTACTGATGACATCTCTGACATCCTGGTCCGTTAAGCCCCCGAGCTCTTCATCATTTCTTCACAACGTTATCTTCTAATTTCTTCTTGAGAATCTCCGAGTAATGTCTTTGAGAAATCTTGAAGTGCTCCGAGAGTAAAGAAGTTCCATGGTGTGCGCTTTTTACAAAAAGTGCACCCATAGGGTGTAGCCCCCGAGCCTCTTGTTATTTATAATAACTTTGAGGATCTTTGGAGCCTTTTCCGAGTAAATCTTGAATAAGAAAAAACATTTTCTTTATAGATTATACCCTGCAGCCCCCGAGCCTGAGTTCCGAGTACCATACTAGTCGGTTCTCGGGGTCTTCTAAATGAAGTCATCAGGTAATCTATTAAGGTCTCGAGGAGTCGGAACATGACACCAATCTGTTGCTAAAACCGTCCGAGTAATAATTGGTCAGCTTCAGGTGGGTAATGTTTTCAACAAACATCCCATATCACCCCCTACTGAAAAATTACCACGAGGCCAGCAATTATTGACAAGTGACTGTTCCAACTATGCGTAATAAATGTCTTTTGTCGTTTTCTGCAACTGCAAACTTTTGTCGTCTTCATCTTGAAGCGCGTGTGAGAATCAGCTCTGTTACCCATGCCGAGCTTCACATGCACCACAGTACATTGGTTGAATTATTGGTCCAGTGGTCACTCTTGTTGATGAACCATGTCCATAGACCAAGGAGGAACCGCCTATAAATACCCTGCCTGGGAAGCAAAGAGCTCATATCCTTCGGCAGTGTAGAACTTCTTATTAGTTCCATGGGTATTGTAATAACAGTAGCTGAGATAAGCGAGCCCCCGGGTGTCTTCCTTCTGTAGAATAGATGAAGTGCCCAGAAGAACTCTTGTGAAAGGACCATCCGTTAGGGTGGTTTCCAAGTGGTCGCAAGCAGAGGGACACAGAGGTGCGCCTAGAAGAACTCTTGTGACTACCATTCGTAGATAACCTCGGAGTCACAGGTTGTCAAAAGGGGCGGCGAGGGTGATGGTCTTGCCCGAGTTCCTTGAGTACTGGGGTAGTACCAAAGACCCACCTTGGGATGCACTGAAAAGATAGTGTCTACCCAAGGTTCTATGTCTGCTTTACTGCGTCTCACTGAACCCGGTCCTTAGTGTAATAGGCATCAAGGCTATGTACCTTGAATTCACTAGAGTAGCGTTTTACACCTTGATTGTACTTCCGATGAAAGTTGCTGTATCTCAAGATGTTTCTGTGCATCTCTGTTGTAATTCCGAGTAATAAAAACAAAGATCCGGGTACTTGGGATATTTTCCGAGTCCTCTGTCTTGTTTCCCGAGTACTAAATGTATCTTATTAGAAGGAAAATTTGTCTGTTTACTGTTCCCATTCTCTATCTCTGACGCCGTCTGACACGTGTTCCCCGCCGTTAGGGTTACAGACGTTGCCATGACGTCGTTTGAAGAAAGCTGAACGGTTATCAGAATAGATCTATAATAAGCCGCCATCAGGCTTATGCTTTCCTCACACTTTCAGCGAGCCATCACCTTCAGAGCTAGAAATTCCTTAGTCATCTCTTGGTGAATGCGTAGAAAATCTCTCGTTACCAACATGGGTCCCAAGAGGCAATCTGCAGGAGACAAGAAGAAGCCTAAGATCACCACCACCGGAAAGCCTAAGCATCCGAACCCGCCAACTGATGTTTTGGCGTGGAAGAAACCAGACACCACCCTAGCGGAACTGGCCTTCCTGGAGCAGCAAGGATTTCTACAGGCACAACCACTGGATGGATGGAGGGTACCCATTGATCATCGCGCTCCTGCTCCCAATACCACGGAGATCATGATGTTCAAGTCCTTCGTGGAGCGGGGATTGGGACTTCCTGCTTCTGATTTCTTCCGCGGCTTGCTACATTACTATGGTTTGACTCTGAACCATATTACTCCCAATGCGGTTCTTCATATTGCAATCTTCGCCCATCTATGTGAGGCTTTTCTGGGGATATGTCCCTCCTTTACCCTCTTCCGCTACTTTTTCTGGTTTAAGTGTCAACCTAGTGACGCTAATACCGAAGTAGTCGGAGGGGCTAGTTTTCAGGTTAGATTGGAAGTAGCCAATCAATATATAACTGTTGAGTTGTCGGAGTCAGTAAAAGACTAGACTGCTGGGTGGTTCTATATGGGTAACCCACCCCCAACTCTTCGTCGTCATGATGGATGGTCACCACAGAAGTGTCGTGAAAGGAAGGAGAAGCTCACAATTGAAGAAGTAGGGGCTATCCAACCCCTCCTCATGATGATAGATGCTTTGATAATCGACGGACTGACCGGGTACACTGTCGTTCAAGACTTTGTTGCCTGGCGCATCCACCCACTTCAGCAGCGAGCCAACTTTGGGTTTGAATATCTTGGTAAGAATGACCCGGGTCGCCACGCTGTTGAGCAATTGGCAGACTGCGAAGTCCTCTGGAGAGTGAACCGGCTGCTTAAGAGCCGTGAACGTCTTGCTCCAGTGATGACGTCCTTCTCCGCCATTAATCCTCCTCCTCCGGTAAGTACTTAGCTTGTCATGTCGTCGAGGTTCTGAATATATATTCATGTGACCTAACTAGATATCCTTCTGTTTTATAGGGCCAGGGGAGAGATAACAATGATTGTCCTCCCCTGCCTCCGGCGACTGAAGAAGGCGGAGGCATAGCTTTGGAGGGTCCTATCCGAAGTGAGGACCTTCCAAACAAACCAAACTCTCCTGCCAATTTGGATTGGCTTGACACAGACTTGACTAATTCTGATGTCGTGCTCGTAGACCCAGAAGCAGAGAGTAGCCGGAAGAGGTCGCCAACTCCTCGTCAGGAAACCGGAGGACCCATCCCTAAGAGGGCCCGTACTGGTAATCGTCGTGCATGTCGCAAAGTTCTTTTATCGCAAGAATTGGCTGAAAGCACTGTAAGCCGGGTGCTCCTGGTAAGGGAAAACCCAAGTACTTTGTAGCTCTTTTGAGTGTTGATAATATCTTATCTTATGTATGTCGTTGTACCAGATGCTGGGACGGCGCAAGGGGCTGCAAGCAACGTAGTGTCTGAGAAGCCTCCGACTGCAGATCTGCTTCTGGGACAGCCGCTCTTGAAGCTACCAAAGCCCTTGAAGCTCGTGAAGTAAGTTTTCAATTTTGTAGAGTGTATGCAGAGTTCTGATACTGATATGTACACTTGTCTTCTTGCAGGAAGGCAAAACCAAGTGCAACAGCCTCGAGCACCGTTCCTGATCCTCAGGCGGTAGAGGAGTCGGAGCCACTGGCCAAGAATGACTCCAGCGTGCCGCCAACATTCAGTCAGGTAGATGCGCTGCCTGGCTCTTCTTCGTCCAAGTCTCGGGTCGATGCTGCTCCTGATACGGATACTCTTCCATTGCCTCAGGTGGGTTGGCCATACTCCATTTTTCGTTCCCCCGCTCAGTTGGAGTTTGACCGAGTGTGGAGTAACTGGTTTTTTCGTACACGACAGCCAGACGAGCCTACCCTGGACATGGTCTTGACAGAGATACATGCAGAGGGCTCAGCTTATCAGCAGGAAGGATCTTTAGATGCACCCGAGTCCTCGCGGCAAGGAGCTACGCTTGACGTATCCGGGTATGATCAGGATCTTACTCGGCTGAGGGAACTGAAAGACCAGGTGAAGGCTCCTTTTGAAGCTCTTCACCAATTCATTGAGGTAAGAGTCTCAATCCCTTCTTGTTGTTCTGTAAACTCATCCGAGTACTCACAATTTTTATTATATTGTAGTCCTTTGACTTCAAGGTTAGAGATCAAGTCACCCGGATCCGCCAGGAACTATCTCGTGAAAACCAAGAGCTCTGGGACTATATTGCCCAGGACAAGATTAGCCAGAAGGTAGCCACTCAAGTTCTGCATAGTCGCATTAATGAACTCCAAGGCAACCTCGAGGAAGTGGTAGCGGAGCGTGACGCTGCTAACAACCGGGAGGTTGGGCTGATAGCCAAATCCACTGCCATGGAACAAAAGCTGAAGGAGCTCAAGAAGAGTTCTAAGAAGCAGCTGAAAGGTCCTAGTTTGGTTTTGGTAATTGAGTGACAACTTAGGTGGACTAATATGTGTTTGAAGTAAATTACACAGGTGATTAGTCCATAGGTGATCATGTGTGAGCAACATATGCCATAGAGGAGAATTGGCTTGGAGGATGTTGCAATGCTCATGCATGAAGATGAAGAAGGAGCTTAATGCATATGTGACATGACATGTGGTCATATGGCTAAGATGAAGAAGATCAAGGCAAGACTTGGCTTGATGGACCGGTTGCGAAGGTGAAGGGCAAGTTGAGGCTTTGAAGCCGTTGGTACCGAGTGTCGGGAGGCTTAAGCAAGACTTGGCGCCGAAGGACCGAAGCGATGGTGAAGAGCAAGTGATGTCAAGATCGATGGACCATGGAGGCCATGTGATGATATGAAGTGGATCATATCATTTGAAGATAGGTTGGTGCATGTGTTGCATCAACACCGAAGGAGATGGAATGGAATGCGCAAGGCAAAGGTATATTTGTAGGGCATTTCATTTCACCGGTCATAGGTGTGTAGAGAAGATTATGACCGGGTTTAGGATAGATGGCCGTACTATTAAGAGGAGCAAACTTGTTTGCATAT
The DNA here is from genome assembly GCA_009763385.1 of Coix lacryma-jobi var. lacryma-jobi. Lineage (NCBI taxonomy): Eukaryota > Viridiplantae > Streptophyta > Magnoliopsida > Poales > Poaceae > Coix > Coix lacryma-jobi. The sequence goes on from VDCT01000967.1 coordinate 19,551, forward strand.
CGGTCATCTAGTGCCACTTGAGCGATCTAACTTTGCGATGTTACTAAGATCGAGTGGCGTGGTGAGAGCAAGTGAAAATCCTTTGAAAATTGTTTGTGAAAATGCTAACACACATGCACATGATGTTGTACACTTGTTGGTGTTAGCACATTTGCAAAGGAGAAGTTGTTGGAGTTGGTTTGGATCAACTCGGAGATGAAAATGAAGTTTTCTGTGTGTTGTCGGTGGTACCGACCCTGGGTTGTCGGTGGTACCGCCCAAGGATGCAGCGCGCAGACCTCTCTGGACCGAAGCGGTTTTGGCCTGGCGGTGGTACCGCCATTACCTCGGTACTACCGCCGGCGGTGGTACCGACCGGATGGTCGGTGGTACTGTGGCCCTGAGGAGTCTCGCGAGGCTCTCTGTTGTTTTCGAAAATAGCTTGCCGGTAGTACCGCCATTACCTCGGTACTACCGCCCGCGGTGGTACCGACCTATGGCCGGTAGTAACCAAGTTTGCGGAGCTCTCTGGTTTGAGTTGAAAATGGCCTGGCGGTAGTACCGCCATTACCTCGGTACTACCGCCCGCGGTGGTACCGACGCAAGGTCGGTAGTGGCTGTTTTTTCGCAGAGCTCTCTGGTCGCGGCGATTTTGGCCTGGCGGTAGTACCGCCATGACCTCGGTACTACCGACCTCGGAGGAACCGACCAGGGGTCGGTGGTTTGCCTAAATCTGCGCGATGTGAGGTAACGGCTAGTTTGACTAAGCCGGTAGTACCGCCCAGGAGGGGTCGGTACTACCGACCGGAGCGCAGAATGCCCAGTGAAGGGGCATAACGGCTAGTTGGCCATTGAGGCTATATATAGTCGTTGAGGCCGGCTTTGGGCCGGTGGTTGGAGCACTCCAAAGCCTTGGTGGCTTGTGTGGATGTGCTTGGGAGCCCTCTAACACACATATGCTTTAGTGCTCATCTGATTGTGTGAGAGAGTGATCCTAGTGCGTTGCTTTGAGAGATAGCATCGAGTGGCACTAGGTGTTCGAGTTGCAAGCCGGTGGTGCTTATTACTCTTGGAGGTTGCCACCTCCTAGACGGCTTGGTGATCGAGTCTCCGTCGTGAAGCCCGCGTGAAGATTGTGCGTGGCTCCGGAGAAGGATTGTGAGGGGCATTGTGCTCGCCCCGCGGGGATCGCGAAGAGCAACTCTAGTGGATTGCGCGTGTCATTGAGTTACCCTCACTTGTGGGTGAGTTCTTGCGGCGCTCGAGTGTCGAGCTAGGTGTGGTGCCTATTAGCCGCCGAACTACCAAAGTGTGTGGTCGACACAACGGGGACTAGCTTGGTGGCAACCAAGTGAACCTCGGGGAAAAATCACCGTGTCAACATTGTCTACTCTTCTCGGTGGTTTGCAATCTCCTTACACAAGCTTGTATTTACTTTCATACATATTGTGCTTGTGTAGCTATCTTGCTTGTGTAGCATAGAGTTGATCCCATGAGTGACTAGTTGACTTGTAGTCTTGCTAGTCACATTGCTTAGTTTGTGTAGCTAAGTTGAGCTCTCTAATTTGGCTTGTGTAGCCTTGTTATTGAGCATTGCTAGTGAGCTTAGGCTTCGCGCTTTTGCTTAGTGGCATGTGTAGGAGCTCCCCGGTTGTTTGAGTACTAGTTGCTTAGGTTTGTGTAACCTTGCAAGCTAGAATTGTTTAGGTGAGCTCTAGCTAGCCCGACACCTTATTTGCATTGTTTAGGATCTTTTGTAAGGTGTCATAGAGTATAGGTAGAGGGGTGTAGTCTTGGCTAGACCGATAGTTTTTAATTCCGCATTTGTTTCGGTTAGCCATTCTACTACGATTAAGTTTAAGTTTTTAAAAAGGACTATTCACCCCCCCTCTAGTCCGCCATCTCGACCCTTCAATTGGTATCAGAGCGAGGTCTCTCATTTGTGGTCTTCACCGACCCGAGAGGATGGCGTCTAGTGGGCTAGATGATGTGTGTGATACACATATTTTTGATGGCACACACTTTGCACAATGGAAACACCATATGCTTGATCATTTTCGTGCAAAGGGGCCAAAGTTTTGGTGGATTATCACTAGTGGTCTCACTCATGTTTTGGACCATAGAAATCTCACCAAAGCTCAAAAGGATCTCTTTGAACTTGATGCAAATGCTTATTGTTATCTAATGGATGCATTGAGTTTTGAGTTGTTTTATAAGATCAACTCCAAAGGGACCGCCCATGAGATGTGGGAATCCATCAAGACCACCTTCGGTGATCCCTCCACGTTTGATGATGGCAAGTTCATAAAGGAGGATGAACCGGTGGCATATGAGGATGTTGAGCAAGACCACAACTCCGTGATTATGGAAGATTGCTCCACCTCACGTTCAAGTGATGCAATCAATGAAGATACTTCAAGCACACTTGACAAGATGGAAGATGATGCCTCAAGTGATGCAAGTGATGATTCAACCTCAAGCACACTTGATGGTAATGATGGTACATGCTCCAATGATGATGCTACCACAAGCTCTCCAACATCATCATATTGCTTCATGTCACAAGGTGACACTAAGGTATCAAATTGCAATGTGATTGATCATGATTCCTATGATGAGCTTGTTAGTAGACTTGCTAGCATGACCATTGCCTTAGAAAATGAGTTAGCTAAAAATGAAAAATTAGAAAAAGAAAACTCATTTCTAAAGAACACATGTGAACAAACAAAGCATCTACTTTATGTTAGTAGTTGTTCACATGAGGAGCTTAAATTGACTCATGAGGAACTATGTGTTGCTCATGATAACTTGGTGCAAGACCATGCTTTTCTCACTAGTAAACTTTCTAATGAACAAATTAAAACTAGTGAGAGCTCATCACATGGGTCATTTGATCAATCACATATTTGTGCTAACCCTTGTGATGTAGGCAAGAAGAATGTATCCACCTCTTGCAATGATTTAATATCTATGCCATGTTCCTCACAATTAGATGCTTGTTCTACTTCTATGTCTTGTGAGACTAACCTTTTGAAGGAGAACAATGAGCTCAAAAGTGAAGTGAAGAACTTGAGCAACAAGTTAGAGAGGTGGTGCAAATCAAAGGTCACCCATGAGCACATGATGAAGAATCAAAGAAGCTATGGTGACAAGAGTGGCATTGGCTTCAACAAAAGCAATGCCAAGGGCAAGAAAATGAGGAAGCAAGAAGAAAAGAAGCTATCTCATTTCATGTGCTATCAATGCCATGAGATGGGACATCTTGCAAAAGCTTGCCCCAACAAGAAGAAGCCCCAAGTTCAAATCAAGAACAACCATCATGATGGTGACTTGATGATGAAGAAGAAAACAAGAAGGGGCGGAAGAGCAAGGCATCCAACTCACATTCAAGATGCCAAAATGATGATGAGCAAGAATGAAGAAAAGAAGAAAGTTTTGGCTCACATCAAGTGCTACAATTGTGATGAATTGGGCCACCTAGCTTCGGGTTGTCCAAACAAGCTTGAGAAGAAGGATCAAGCAAACAAGAAGAAGCAAGGCAATGAGAAGCAAAACATGAGCAAGGAAGAAAAGGCTCAATCAAAGAGAGTTTGCTACTCATGCCGGGAAAGGGGACACATGGCTCATTCATGTCCCCTAGGTATGACCCCTAAGCCTATTTCAATTGTTAATGATTCTATGCTTAGGAAGGATGAAAATGGTACCTCTAAGGCTACTATTGCAACTCATCCCGCTACTCATACTAAGGCTATGCCTAAGTATGTTGCTCCTAACTTGAGAGGACCCAAACTAGTTTGGGTACCATCAAAAAGTGGATGAATGTGTGTAGGTACCATAGCATTGGAGGCTTGACTCAATTGATTTCATATTATTCATCATGTGATTGAGTCAAGAAATGAAGCTTATTGCTATTATCATCCCAATGCCAAGTGAAGTGAAGTGAAGTCCAAGTGCTACAACGAACAAGTGCAAAAGATCAAGTTGTGGTGGTTGTTTGGAAATATTTGAAGGCTTGCAAACAATTGAGTTGAAGCTTGCTATTTGATGATCATGAGCTACTAAGGTATATCTCTAGTTGATCATGTTCTTTTAAATGCATATGAGTTGATTGAATCGGATATATATGCATATGTTGCTTGCTATAAGATGATTGAATGGATAAATTGCTTAGTGATCAAAATTGAGTTAGTTTGAATGGATATGTTCATGAGACTTCTTTTAGTAAGTGATTTGAATGGATATATGTCTTGTGAGAGTATTCAAACATGTTAGCTCAAGTTTGATTCATATTGGTAGAGTATAGCTCAATTGCTCAAAGTTGTCAAAAATCTGAAATCTGAGCTAGCTGTGATAATAGCCATGTTTGAATGATCAAATCTATTTGGATTGGCTTGAAATTTGGTACACATGCTCTACACTTATGATATTAGCTGCTGTGCAAAATTCATGATTATTGGATAAGATGTACTTTGGTTTTGGAGTAGATCTTGTCAACTATTGTGCAGCAGTTTTCAGCATGTAGTACTATGGAAAGAATTGAAATCTGGTAGCAATCTAGAAAGCCAATGAAGCTCAAATTTTTATGGCTGCTAGAACACTTAGAGAGGCACATCTCCACCAAATTTCATAGTCATTAGACTTATATTTTGGGAGATATGCATGTTTCTTTGAGAAGGACAGAATCTGCCAGAAAAGTGACAAATATTGGATTAATATAGAGTCACTTTGATTGAAAGGCCCTCAAGTTGGAATCATGTTATAAGTGGTTGAGGGACCTATGTTTGGTTTTGAAATGAGCTAGAAGCATGACAAAGATGAGTACAAGTTCATTTGATTAAGAAGTGTATTTGGCACACATTTGGTACTCAAATTGAAGATCAAGACCAACATCAAGATGAAGAGAAAGATGAAGCTCTAGTATCAAATTGAAGATCATTTGGAAGAAAGAAAAAGGACTCAAAGAGGAATTCAAAGTCACATTTTCAAGAAGAGTTTAATTGGATCAATCAAACAAGGTCAATTCAAGTGAGTATCAAGGATGGTTCTTTGGAGAGAGGTCACTTCTCCCTTTTGTAGGGGCTTGCCGCCTTTGGTAGGTTAACCAAGTATGATACTTGGAAGGCTAATATGGAAGTGGTGATTCAAAGGATATTTGAGATGCTTAGTTGAAGCAATGAAAGGATTGACCAAGCAAAGCAAGCAACATGCAAGATAGTAAAGCAAATCATGACAATTCAAGTGGTATTCATATGCAAGCTATGTTCAAATGAAGAAGCAAGCCAACCACAACAAGATAGCGCACTTAATCATATGAGTGAAGATTTGTTCTATCAATTGGTATATATTGGTCTTCACCATGGACTTCACATTGCTATTTGGAGCTTAATTGGAATCAAATGACTATCCTCTACTCCAAGATAGCAAAGGTATCATTGTAATGTGCATGATCATATTCATCCCTTACTAGTATGCGGTTAGTGCATATAGTACATGCTCAATAGGATCATGCATAACAATTGAAAAGTTTAAATTCATAGCCTACCACTATTGCTTGATTGACTATATGATCTAGTGGATAGTATGTGAATTTGTTCATGAGCTAGTGAACCCAAGTACTTGATCTAGAAGATGAACATTCAAGTGTCTAATTCAACATGAGTAAGATAACCATTGAAAGATGTGTGAAGAAGCTTACTCTAGAGCAAACCGAGTTAGATATCTTATGCAATATTGCCTAGTTCAAGTCACAAATTGAGAAGCTCATGAAGACGACAAGAGTTCAAGAAGAAGATAATAATGCAAATGGATATCAAGTTAAACTTTTTATTCAAGTGGTATCCTACAAGACTTCAAGTGGTCCTCAACTTTAAGTGATCAAATCAAGCAAAGATCCATCACCAACAAAAGCTCAAGCTTATCAAGTGGATGACCCATGCTATGACATAGGGAAGGTGCCCCACCTATTGGTATCAAGGTCAAAGATCCTACACATGGTATCATTCCAACACATATGGTGGTGTCCATCAAAAATGAAGACTCAAGTATCATCCATCTACCCTAGTGTCACCCTTTGTGAGAAAAGAGCATACCTTTTATGGTCATTGATGACAAAGGGGGAGAAGTTATGGAAAGGATATGTCAATTATGATATGTCAAGGACAAAGAGGGAGAAAAGAAGATGGACATGGATCAAGAGGGAGCAAGATTGAAGGATCAAAATTCTTGGACAATGAGAGCACACAAGTAGGGGGAGCAAGCTCATGAACTTGGTTGTTGCATTTGATATGTGCATAATCATGTGCTTGCTTGCATTGCATAAGTTTTAAAATTTTATATGCATGCTTGTGTGGTGTATGCTAGTTATAGGATTTAATTGATGAATTGATAACTAGCATGCATAGGTTAATAGCTAGACTTGTGCTTTTAATGCAAAACTAGACCCTTGCTATTAATGTTGATCTCACGGGGTTTTCTAGTTTTTATGATGTCTAGCTACTCTTCGATGCTAAGGATGAATCAAAATGTGGTATGCACGCTTCAAAGGTAAAATTTCATCATGTATACCTTAGCATCACTTAGTAGTGCTAACACTCCCACAAATTTCATATTTATGCATGTGTGCAAGCTTGAAACCAAACCATTTGAGCACACATGTAGGGGGAGTTAACACTACAAAGTTGGGTTGTATGGTGCTTATCCAAATTCTCTTATATGGTCTTAACGTTGGATAAGTAACATAGAATCCAAAGAGCTTAATTTCCATATCTTTGTAGAGTTGTCATCAATTACCAAAAAGGGGGAGATTGAAAGGTCCTAGTTTGGTTTTGGTAATTGAGTGACAACTTAGGTGGACTAATATGTGTTTGAAGTAAATTACACAGGTGATTAGTCCATAGGTGATCATGTGTGAGCAACATATGCCATAGAGGAGAATTGGCTTGGAGGATGTTGCAATGCTCATGCATGAAGATGAAGAAGGAGCTTAATGCATATGTGACATGACATGTGGTCATATGGCTAAGATGAAGAAGATCAAGGCAAGACTTGGCTTGATGGACCGGTTGCGAAGGTGAAGGGCAAGTTGAGGCTTTGAAGCCGTTGGTACCGAGTGTCGGGAGGCTTAAGCAAGACTTGGCGCCGAAGGACCGAAGCGATGGTGAAGAGCAAGTGATGTCAAGATCGATGGACCATGGAGGCCATGTGATGATATGAAGTGGATCATATCATTTGAAGATAGGTTGGTGCATGTGTTGCATCAACACCGAAGGAGATGGAATGGAATGCGCAAGGCAAAGGTATATTTGTAGGGCATTTCATTTCACCGGTCATAGGTGTGTAGAGAAGATTATGACCGGGTTTAGGATAGATGGCCGTACTATTAAGAGGAGCAAACTTGTTTGCATATCGGTCATCTAGTGCCACTTGAGCGATCTAACTTTGCGATGTTACTAAGATCGAGTGGCGTGGTGAGAGCAAGTGAAAATCCTTTGAAAATTGTTTGTGAAAATGCTAACACACATGCACATGATGTTGTACACTTGTTGGTGTTAGCACATTTGCAAAGGAGAAGTTGTTGGAGTTGGTTTGGATCAACTCGGAGATGAAAATGAAGTTTTCTGTGTGTTGTCGGTGGTACCGACCCTGGGTTGTCGGTGGTACCGCCCAAGGATGCAGCGCGCAGACCTCTCTGGACCGAAGCGGTTTTGGCCTGGCGGTGGTACCGCCATTACCTCGGTACTACCGCCGGCGGTGGTACCGACCGGATGGTCGGTGGTACTGTGGCCCTGAGGAGTCTCGCGAGGCTCTCTGTTGTTTTCGAAAATAGCTTGCCGGTAG
>VDCT01000968.1:0-27182 GCA_009763385.1 Coix lacryma-jobi var. lacryma-jobi
TACAACATTATGGATCTATTTCATAATTGCTCTTCTAGTTCATCATTGTTCTTTATTGTTTATGTTCTAGTTCATCATTTAGTTCATGTTCATCATCTAGTTCATCTTCTAGTTCATAATCTTGTTCTAGTTAATGTTCTAGTTCGTACTTTAGTTCTTCTCGATGATCTAGTTCACCTTATTGTTCATTATTGTGTTCTAGATAGCAATACAATTGATATGATTAAGACATCAATGATTATATTCTTAGTTATAATGCTTATAGTCTGCTTTGATTATATATTTGGCATAGATAGTTCATCTTATTGTTTATACTCATGTTCGTATAACGCTCATCTTAAAGTACAACGGGTGGGTGATGAATGCTGTGTAGGCATGGTGCCTATACATTATTTATCTGCGAATACGTCCTATGTTCCGGATAGAGTGGTAGATCGCGGGTGTGACAGACCTGTTGAGTCCTCTGTATTCCACCTCCCGAATATAGTGTTCAGTATGGCTCAGTTAACTCATGGTTTAAGGGTTACTTTGTTTAACACTTTAGCTATGGAGTTGTCTCTTGATTATAAATATGATGTGACCTAGCCAATGATTGCCATATATAATTGCACTAATCAATGTATGCTATGACTTATAATTAGAATAACTTAGGAATGTTCCTTATTAATACATGTTCTAATCATCATCTTGCTAGGCAGTACTGTTCTAAGTTTATCCTTGATTGATCTGATCTCTGCTATCCTTTATCAATTATTTACTATATCATTTACTCTGTACCTGTTTCTTGTTCATAGTAGTTAGTGTGTTATCAGTCTTACTACAAGTGTGTGCCATATTAAATACTGTTAAGTCCTTACCATACCATCATATCTTTAATTGATTAGTCTCTAGGCTAAAATATAAATAACGATACCTGAGACTAGCTTGGGTGAAATGCTCTACAACGGGTATGTTTATCTGTGCGCTTGTGGATAAATATTTATCTCTTAAATCCAGTGCTCTGATATAATTACATTGCTAGCTTCATGTTGGGGATGACAACTTGACGTTAAGTGGAGTTAGCAGTGTCCCGTACACTCTTTTGTGCTTTCACTAGTTTATTATTTTATGTGACTCATTCTTAGAGTGAATCCATTAAGGAGTGTCAACAATGGCGTGTTGTCGTTTGGCCAAGGATATGCTCGCTGCCCCGATATCGCTTCGCTGAAGCTCGGCCATTTCGCCGCCCAAGGTCGAACCTTTGGAAACCCCCGTCGACGCCGCCCTCGACGTCGACACAACTCTCATTTATTATTTCATCATCTTCATACCTTGTCATTCACACTTTATCATATGATCTATACTTGCCTGTGTCGAGCCTTCGCGCCGGTCTATTTCTCTATCGCTATGGATATGTGCTACTCTTTTGCGTTGGTCGTATAGGTGGTCGTGTGTTTGTTGTCGGTGGTTGACCGTGCCTTCCAGCTGGTCCTTGTTTGTTTTGTCTGTGAACCGTGCCTTCGAGCCGGTCGAGGGACCGTCCCTCACTCAGACGTTACGATCGTGGGTTCGTCCCGCCGTGACCATGACGTCGAGCGTAACTCGTCCCTCGTAGTCGTCGTTGTTTGGTTGGCTGGCTTCGTAGTGCCACTAGCGTTAGCTCCTGACCCTAGCCCTAAGACGTGGCCACCGAGGTTTCAATATCGAATCCGATATCGATGCGGATGTTACCCGCACACGATAGCCCTCTGTGACCTAGTCTAGTGGGAGGAGGATTGGAAGTCAACGACTGTGGAACGACGAGTGCCAACTTGTTTGGGTGAAGTTCATGGCCGCGAGTTACCTCGCCATGACCATCGGACTCCATCCGTTTTGTCGTGTTTTTGTCCTAGCCACCTCATATGCTTGCACTACCTTGATTGTTGCATTCCTTCGGCTCTCGCGGTGACAACCGCACCGCTACGAGCTGTAGGAATAGTCTTGTGCCAGTTTAGTTGCACGGAGGTCGTGGTGCCCTACGAGTTGGCTTAGGTCGAGCGTCTCTCATTCTTCGACTACCGCTCTTGCCATAGCGTGTTGGTTGAGCGAATGCGGAGACCGCTCCTCTCTCTTTTCCTTTCTATTTGATCCTCACTGATTCAGTAAAGTGTGGATCGAGTCCGTCTGTTCTAGTCACTCTGATCCCTGTCAAATGCAATGACTGTGGATCGAAGTACCCGTGGAACCAAGTTCCTCGCTTTTAGTCTGTCTCCTTTGCGTGTTGGTCATGTTTATGTAGTAGTCTTGCTTCTTGATCCCATTCCTGTGATTCCCGTCTACTACTATGGCGTGTGGATCAAAGGAATGTGGATCCCCGTCTTTATTTCTCTTTTGTCTCTTCGCACTTGAGCCCTCGTATGCTTGTACCTATTATAGACTGTAGCGCTCCTAGATCCTCGCGGTGACAACCGCATCGCTGCGGATTCTAGGAACGTCTAGTGCCATTTAGTGCACACGGGTCGAGGTACCCTATGAGTGGATTAAGTGCTCGTGTTCTCGGTATGTCACTCCCTTCGATGCCCGTCTTTGCCATGACGCGTGCATAGAAGGAAGTGACACTACCCTTGCTTCTCCTTTTACTTCTTGTTTTGTTCCCTCTTCTTGGTTCTCGTCGAATACAATGGCGTATGGATCGAGCAAGAGAACGGAACTGTTTCCCCTATTCCCTTGATGTCCGCTCTATTCGATCCCGTCCGTAGCCATGACGATGGATCAAAGATCGGACCCTCGTTCTAGTTGGCAAAGCTAAGGTCCATGTCATGATCTTGGTTCTGTGCGAGTCGACTCGATCGACCGTAGGAAAACATTTACACCAAGAACATGTCATAGATGTGCTTAGTCGAGTTTCTCCTTTGCCTCTTTGGGCCTGAGGAAAACAAACTCGCTTCGTGAGGGCTAATCCTATTTTTGTGTGATGTTTGCTTAAGTCGGGATCGGGTCTCAACCATTCTACTCGAGCCGTACAGGCCGACTCAGTCAACCCAGGAAGTACGAGCTAGGTTGTGACTCGAGCTTGTGCTTAGCAAGCATCCGCTCCCGTGTTCCTTCGAGCCCGAGGATCGGATGTCCTCCGCGAGGGCTGAGTCCTTTCTCAGTTTAGTGTCCTTCGAGTCTTTTCGAGTCAAGCTGTCGCGTCAGTGTTTTGATTTGCCCTTTTGTCTTGTTTGCCGGTCTCACGAGGTAGTTGCGTCGGGAGCAACGTTGGCCGATCTGGAACCCACTGGAGGAGACCGAGGACGACACCAGGACCCGAGGAGAACGGCTACAAGGACATCAGAGATCTCGGACTAACAACATAACAGGTGCCACAACCCATCCAACCTCGTAGAATCCTATTAGACATGCAATAATGTAGCTGCTAGCACTTTACTATTTGCAAATGACCTATGATAGGTTGCATGATAGATTGCTTGTGAAGCCTATGCCTTGACGCAACCCTTTCCCCTGCACACCCGCTGTTAGGCTAGACACCGCTTACTATATATACTTGCTACTCGCTTCTACTACGCATTATATCTGTGATGTGATGCTTGGTGGATGTTACTTGTGGGTGGCTAAGGCATGTGGTGCCGTGATAACGGGATGATGACTTGGGGAGATCTTGGCGTGTGTCTTGGGTGCATGTGGTGAGGGTTGAGTCGACTGGACAGGATCTACGACGAGTCCGGTGACGAGTCTTGCCGAGGGGATGTGACCTGGGCATTCCCTGAGGAGTACCTGTGGCGGGTACATTGTGATCTTGAGAAGAGGTCCTGGGGAGGAGTGTCTTCGTGGGACGAATCCCCGGGATAGAGGTGATGTGTCAGCACGGGGGTGATGGAAGCCCCGAGGAGGAGATATCATGTTCAGTCCTTAGGACTTATTGCGCTGGGCCACCGGCCATAGTACCTTCATGTGCACCACTTGTTCTTGTATGGGCGGGAACCGTTCCTACCCCCTGGGCGAAACGATGCCATTACTGCTAGGCTGGAAGGTGATAAGTGTAGGGAGGTAAGGGCTGAAGACCCACACCCTCCTAAGACAACGTGGTGTTTTATTTGGTACGCCAGGATCCACGTCTCACAGTCTCAGCGTTACGGTGGATTTCCACCGGGGTGCCCCAGGCTGAGTGGTAGGATGGCATCGTTGCGGATTAGGGGGAAGTTCGGAATCAGCTTAGACGAGCCGGATCGTCGAGGATAGCTAACCTGTGGTTCTAGGTGTACACGCTCTGCAGAGTCGATCGATCTATACGTATAGCCGTGTCCACGGTCATGGACAACACTATGGTGCTCAGAGTTCCCCGGACTTAGTGAGAGGTGTCCTTTCTTCTTCTCCCCCTGGGTTGATAGGTCCGGCGCTGGCCGTTGAGGCAAGGTACGAGTGGGAGTCGTCCTTGCCGCCTAGAGAGTGCGAGTGTGGTGAGATGTGTGGATGTGTGGATGGGATGGATGGATGGATGGCCGTGTGGCCGGATGTACGGTCGATGACCGAATGGAAGGCCATGTGGCCGGGTATATGGGATAAAACTTGATGACTATATTTATAAAATATTGATTACCTGCATAGGAAAACTACAACCATAAATAGATTCCTCTTGCTCTACCCTTGCATTCCACATACCACATAGCAAATGCAAGCATAGGATGGGAAAGTGTGGCCAGTACAAACCGTACTGAAAATTAACGACAGGTTGGACGACTTCTACCGCGACGATGGTGGAAGCTAGATGGATTAGGAAGTCTCGTTCCTATACGCAAGTTTGGACGAGGAGATGAAGACGGAGTCTTCGCCCGCTGCTACAACAACTTTGATGATGCCCGTGAAGGAGGAGCCTTCACTCGTCGACGCTCTACGCCGACTCTAGCGTCGATAGGTGTGCGTTACCGATATAGTTTGTACTAGGTGGTGTTTCCCATGTGATGTAATGACTTGTAAATCTGTACTACCGCGTGGTATGAACTATGATAACAACTGGATAATGATAATGTGATGGTTTGAGACTTTTGGACTATCACATTGTGATGTATCTGCGGATTTCCCTTCGAGGAAATCGTGGGTCATTTCAGTTTTCATAGATGATGTACTTATCTATAGCAGATCTTGGCAGGAACATCTTGATCATTTGCAGCAAGTCTTTTCTGTTTTGCACCAACATCAGTTTTACATAAAACTGTCCAAGTGTTCTTTTGCACAACAAAAACTGCATTATTTGGGGTATGTTATCAGCTCTGAGGGAGTTTCTACCGATCCCTCCAAGGTCCAGATCATTGCCAATTGGCCACCTCCTCGGTCTGTTAAGGAACTTAGGAGTTTTCTCGGGATGGCTGGGTACTATCGAAAGTTTGTGAGGAATTTTGGCCTTCTGCCCAAACCACTCACTAATCTCTTGAAGAAAGGAGTTCAGTATTTTTGGACATCAGCAGAATAGTCATCCTTTCAGGCCTTACAACAATCTCTTATCACTGCTCCAGTACTAGCATTGCCTGATTTTTCTAAAACCTTTGTACTAGAAACTGATGCCTCAGACAAAGGGATAGGAGCAGTTTTACAACAAGATGGTCATCCTATTGCTTATGTGAGTAAGGCTTTAGGACCCAAGGCTCAAGGACTCTCCACCTATGAAAAAGAATGTATGGCAATACTACTTATTGTTGACTATTGGCAACCTTATTTACAGCAAGCTCAATTTGTCATCAAAATTGATCGGAAAAGTTTGATTCACTAGGATGATCAAAGACTTTCCACCCCTTGGCAACATAAGGCTCTCACCAAGCTTCTTGGTCTCAATTACCAGTTGGTATACAAGCATGGTAAAGATAATAGAGTTGCAGATGCTCTCTCTCGTACTACTCATGCTGACATCCATGATTTGGCTGCAATTTCTTTGGTACAACCAACATGGCTACAGGACATACAAGATGCATATCTCACTGATCCTAAGTCTGTAGCATTGCTGCAACAGCTAGCTCTACAGTCCCCATCAGGCCAATATCATCTTCAGACTGGTATTATCTACTACAAGTCCAGAATTTGGGTTGGAAACAATCAAACACTGCAATCTAAAATACTTCATGCCTTCCATTCCAGCCCAGCTGGTGGTCATTCTCGGATTGAAGCTACTTATATGAGGCTCAAAAAACTTTTTGCCTGGCCTCACCTCAAAAAGTCTGTTCACACTTTTGTCTCACACTGTACTATCTGTCAGCAGGCCAAAGCTGAACGAGTTGCTTACCCTGGTATCTTGGCACCACTTCCTATACCAGATGGAGCTTGGCAGACAGTTTCGCTAGACTTTATAGAGGGGTTACCACGATCTGCATCTTTACAATTGTATCTTGGTTGTGGTTGACAAGTTCTCCAAGTATGCCCACTTCATACCCCTCTCCCATCCTTTTATAGCATTCCAAGTGGCTCTCACATATCTGCAGAATGTGTACAAATTGCATGGACTCCCCCAAGCTATGATTTCTGATAGAGATAAAATCTTTACTAGCAATGTCTGGAAGGAACTGTTTAAGCTGCTGAGAGTTAACTTATTGATGAGCAGTGCTTACCACCCTCAAACTGATGGCCAAACAGAGCGAGTTAATCAGTGTCTTGAAACGTATCTCCGCTGTTTTGTCCATGCTTGCCCCACCAAATGGTCATCTTGGTTAGCATTTGCTGAATTCTGGTATAATTCATCTTATCACTCTTCCCTGGGTACTACACCCTTTAAGGTTCTATATGGTCATGATCCCAACCATATTGGCATTAGCAGTCATGATGCTTGTCAGAATTTGGGGTTGGCTACTTGGCTCCAAGACAAGGAATTGATGCAACAGCTAGTGCATCAGCATCTCCTTCGCGCTCAGTCCAAAATGAAACATTAGGCTGACAGCAAACGTTCCTTCCAAGAATTCTCAGTGGGCAATTCTGTTTATCTGAAGCTACAACCATATGTTCAGACCTCATTGAGTAACCGATTGTCCAACAAGCTCTCTTTCAGATATTTTGGTCCTTACACCATAACTGATCGCATTGGGCCGACTGCTTACAGGCTGGCTCTGCTACCAGCTAGTTCTATCCATAATGTTTTCCATGTCTCTCAGCTCAAGAAGATGGTGTCGTCACATCACCAGTTGAACTCTGAATTACCTGATCCTGACAATCACTTTCAGGTTCCGCTTCACATTTTGGGCAGGCGTCTTCACCAAGTTCGCGACACCACCATCCCTCAAGTGCTGGTCCGCTGGTCTCATCTCCCTCGCCAACTCTCTACTTGGGAAGATGAAGCGCCTCTTCGCCAAGAGTTTCCCCGTGCTCCGGCTTGGGGACAAGCCGTTTCTCAAGGGGAGGGGATTGTCACCAACGAAGCCCAGCTGCCACCTGAAGAACCCAGGAAGACTGCAGAGCAGGACTATGAAATGGGCCAAGCTGAAAGAGCGAAGAGGAACAAGAAACCCGATAGACAAGTTGTTGGGCCGGACTGGGTTTGATTCGATTTAGCCCATGTAACGGGTGAGACATGTCTGCCTTGTAAAAGAGAGGATTGGGAGGAGAGACGTTTAGGTTTTGGCTATTGAAAAACTGGAACCGAGCCTTACGGCTGCGGCGGCGAGACGCGGCGGTGCCAGCGTGCTCGAGACTTGAACTCAGTTCTTCCTCATAGCTTAATCCTCAGTTATCCGGTAACAATGCGTACGTGTCGGTTTTGTTCGCTGATCTGCCCTGATCGAGCTAGTATTTTGGGGCCCCTAGCCTGACGCTGACACTGCAGCAACCGCGGTCGATGGGCATTATGGCAATGTTGCAAGTGGGCAGCTGGATCGATCTGCATGCATGTTGTATATATCCACTGCACATGGTCGATCGATCGATCGATCGAGTGAGTGAGTGAGTGCCTCTCCCAATCGACGATCTCATGCACGTTGCTGGCAACGCAAGTAACATGCATGCTGCATGCATGGGCGCGCTCGATCGATCAAGAGGCGAAGCGCATCATCCATCGACATCGAGTGTGGGCCAGGAAGGCCTCGCAGCTCGTTGCACATTGCATTGCATTGCATTTACATGCATATATCAATTAGTATCAAGTAGCTACAGGTACGTGTGTAGTGCATGCATCAGTTCGTACGACGCATCGACATCATCTGCCAGCCACCAGCCAGAGACGGGCACATGCTGATCCATCCTCAGCATCTTCAACTCAGGGCCGGGGCTAGCTCTGGCTGAGGACTTGCACAGCGATAGAGAGCGATCTTCGTTGTTGTTCATCTGTGCATACAACTGACGAAGTGACGAATAAGAAAAACCGAGTTACCTGAACCTCCGTGTCTCTGCAGCAATATGCATGCATGGCAGCATTGTTAAGAACTTCCGAAACTAGTAACCTCGATTAATTAATTATTCATGCAACCACTCCTCCGACTCCGATCCAGTACGTCAGTCTGATCTGTGCTTTATCACTCTTTTTTTTTTTTTTTTTTTTTTTTTTGCGGGGTTTTATTGCTCTTCATTCACCGCGCGTCTGTGAATGCATCTCATATGTATACATCCGTTACAAGTACCTATCGTCCATTCATCATGCATGGTATAGTGGTAGGTAGAGAGATCTCGTGCCTGTACTGATGTGACCAATGCAATAAGTATCTGAATCTCATGCGACCAATAACAATCCTTTGGTTTGGCAGGTGATGGCCATCAGCTACCACTCTAACCCTAACGCTGTGCCTAATACAGTAGTATGTTTGATTGTTGAAACTAATTAAAGCGCTTGCCAGTTCAACCTGAATTTCATGATCGTACGTCGAGTTTATATACACGCACCAAACCAGTTTATTTGCAAACCCAAAGGCCCAAAAGCTATAGTCATATATGAGACGATATGATGATAGAAACAACAACGCGGGCAGTTCATTTATACTTTTACCCAGAGTCATCGTTGCTTTTGCGCTATCTGTCTTCGTCTTTATTTCCAAGATCAAATGGAGGCCACACATTTGCAATAATCAAAAAGGCCGGCTGAGCTAGGTTCCGGAGGTCTGTTGGTACTACTTTCAGTTTCAGTTGCGTGTGTAAGAGGCCCTCTCACATTAATCACACCTGACGACATATGCTTCCCAATTTTAATTACCTGCATCATCCACTTGACCACTACACATAATAATAAGATTCAGTCAGAGAAGCAAGGTAGAGCCAGCAGCGTGCCTGCTACAACTGGGAGATTATAAAACGGCCAATCATGCATGCCAATGTATATATTTTAATCTCCACGATGCCTAGCTCCAAGTGTCGAACCCAGCGTAGCTCGCTACGTACAGCAGCACCTGGGGAAGGTCGGTACTGAATTCATAATGCAGTTAAAATATGGTGGAATCATTGGCACTGTAGTTTAATACTGTTCTCTCTTTGCATCACGCGTGTGTTGTCTGTATATGCATTCATGCATATTGCTTCTGAAATTCAGAGAGGCAGTGTATGTAGCTCTTCAGCAACTAACCTGCAGAAACGGTTAAACAAATCTTTGTAGCAGGATAAGCTAACGTACCGCATTGACTGCATGCATGCACTTTCTATCCCCTTCCACTCTCTTGACACACGGTTTAAACAAAAGAGAAAGCTCCTCTTGGTGATTACAGCTAGCCTAGTATACTTTATATCCCCGTTCTTTTGCCATCAGCCGTCCAGAACACTATTGAAACAACCAAAATCAGCCATACAAACGACCAGCCAAAATCACCCGTCCTTTTGTACTGTCTGGCTATTAGTTAGTAGGTCATTTTTTCAAGGAGAAATTAGTTACTAGGCCGTTAGGTGTGCTAATATCCATTTCAGAATAAATTTCACTGGTTAATGTTTCGCCATTATTGATCTTCCCAGTGAACATATATTTATACAAATAGCTAGATATATGACATGCTTAAGTCCTCGCAAAAAATGTCATGCTTAAAGTGCTTTTGATAACAAATCCAGTGATATAGTCTTCTATTTGCATAACTATATGGTCAGTCTCAATACAGGTTTTATAAGGGTTTCATACACATTAAATATGATGTCACCGCATCAATAGAAAGAGACTTTTTGCATTTACCGAGGATGAGAGCAAGATGAAACAAGTGAGTGTTGTTTCTAAAACGTTGGAAACCACACGAAAACCCCACTAAGAAAGTTGATTTGTTTCATCCACCACCGCCGGCCACGAGCTCGAGCCGCCACCAGGAGGGGAAGGCCGTTGCGAACCCCCGTTGCGCTGCGAGTCCTGGACGCGGGCGCAAGCCCTGCCACCGGCTGCTTGAGCCCCATTGCCGACCATTGAGCGTGAGCCTCGCCGTCGAGCTTTGAGCGTGAGCAGCTCCATTGACACTGGTGTGCAACAGAAGGGAAGAGAGAGACACTGGTGGGACCCACAAAAATACTAAAATAACCCTATAAAACTATGCAATGAATCCATGCACTGAGGGAGACCCGTTTCATGTTAAATTCCGTGTCTTGAAAACTAGGAGATGAAACCTCAACTAGGACTAGCCTAAGAGATATTTCTTAAACATATTTTTAGTCAAAACTGGTACAGTGAAAGCCAATTATTTGTGAAGAAAAAAAAGAGGTTGATATCATCGTTGTTCCCACCCTCATGTCATTCGCAACTAAACCAAAGACACTGTAAATAATGTCTCTGAATATATCCAATCTGTCACTGTTAATATTACGTGGACTTTAACATGTTAATTTGTAGTATAGGAATTGAAAGAAGGTTCCCAGAAAAAAACTAGTAATTGATGAGACTGGCAATATAAATTCATTTCAAAGGAGGCCACGTGTGTTCATTCTTAGATGTAACCAGCAAAGGCTTCTAGAAGAAATAAACTATATATAACCAAAGCAAGGGACAATCTCAAGCGTATATGCTTACGATCAAGAACACAATTCACGACCGTATACTATGTCAGCAGTGAACATTTTATATACTTCGTTCTGTCTCGAATTTTTTTTCCGACAGCAAGAAAGAGCTAATTGCAAGTCAATTTGCTTGTCTAAAACCAAAAGGAAATGCGAACGGAGGGAGCTAGTACATGGGAAATTGACAAAACTGTTGATTGGATTATTAATTTTCTTTATCCGTGTAAAAAGAAAGGTGCACTGCATATATATTTGAAAGATTTTGGTAAAAGTTAGGAATTAGGGCATGTTTGCTTCGTAGCCACATTCCGTCACATGGCACCTGTGCTGGTTTCAAGGCAGTGGCACAAAAATAATCGTGCCACAACTTTGTCATAAAAAATTCTACTAAAAACCAGTTGAAATATGTAGTTAGCGTAAACTTGAGGATTTTACGTGTATGCTATCACGAAAAATGGCCCCAACTCTTAGGTCCTTAAAAGATCAAAGCGAACTTGTGTGTCCAATCGCATTTTGGTTTTGTCTCACATGCCACTCCGTCCGGATTTCTGTTAGATTTCGCCATTTGGGCGCACTGACAGGTGGGTCCGAGCCGGAGAAAGACCAAAATACCCCCATCTCTCTCCTTCTCTCTCCCTACCTCATCCTCTCTCCTGCCTCCTCCTCCTCCAGCCATGGCGCTGGCCATGGCGGCCGCGGCGGAGCCACGCGCCCGCGCCGGCCGCGGCGGAGCTCGCGCCCGCACCGGCCATGGTGGAGCCACGCGCTCGCGCCGGCCATGGCGGCCGTGGCGGAGCTTGCGCCCGCACCGGCCATGGCGGCCGCGGCGGAGCTCGCGCCCGCGGCGGCCGCGACGGAGCCACGCGCCCGCGGCGGCCGCGGCGGAGCCACCCCGCGCGCGCCGGCTCGACGGGAGGAGCTGAGCGGGGTGAGGATGAGGGGGAGAGAGGGGGGTATTTTGGTCTTTTTCTAGCTCGGACCCACTGTCAGTGCGTCCAAACGGCTAAATCTAACAGAAATTCAGACGGAGTGGCATGTGAGACAAAACCAAAATGAGATTAGATACACAGGTTCGCTTTTTATCTTTCGGGGACCTGAGGGTTGGGGCCATTTTTCGCGATGGCGTACAGTTAAAATCCTCCGTAAATTATACTCAGAGACTGTAAAATGAAATTGCTACAACCCTTTAATGTGGCAGATATATTCAAGATTTTTTTGTGATATTTTCGGACTGAATTGTCATTTGGAAAATAAGTTGACCATGTCCACAATGCAACATCTTAAATATTATGTTTTAATTAGCCTGTGACACGTAAGACTGAAAGTTAGGTCAAGATTAACCTAGGGCCTTCTCTCACTAGTAGAGAGGACTTTAGTCCCGGTTGGGAACTAGGTTTCCGCGAAAAATAAACGTGCGGTGTGTCGATTTGAATTCAGTACTTTTTGCTTCGCGCATAAACTCCTTACCAACTCAGCTGTATACGACATGTGACAAAGTCTTGTACACTCTCCTTTTGAATTGATCCATGGGGGACCCACCAACCGGGACTAAAGGTCACATTTAGTCTCAGTTGGTGAGGGTCTACCTTTAGTTTTGGTTGACGTTACAAACCAGGTCTAAAGGATGAAGGTCTTTAGTCCGGGTTGATAAGAGCATCTCTAACAGTTTGATAAACGACTTGTTATCCTTCAAAATTTGGTAAAATGAGCAAAAATCTTTCTCCAACAGTTTCTCAAATTCGCTTGCTATTTTTCTCAAGTTGCCAAATACCTCGTCCGCACGCACATATTTCCGCGCGCGCATGTACCCACGTATCTTCCCGACCGCGTTTTCTTCTGGCGATCAGCCATGCAGCGATAGGATTTGCCGGTGGATCAGGGCCACGAGCGTATCACAGTCAGGGCCAAGGCCACCGCACCAAACGTGGGGGACGACGCCAGGACCAGGACGGATGCGGATCCGATCCTGACAGCCAGGGGCTGGTCTTTTCACTTGTGCTGCCGCTGTTTTTTTTATTTTCATTTTCATTTTCCTTTTCCTTTTTTTCCTTTTTTTTATTTTTATTTTTATTTTTCTTTTCCCTTTGCATCTTGCAGCGGCTGCGTGGCCTGCGTGGCACGAGCGCGACTACTGGTGGACCCTTCTTTTTTTTGTTTTGGCAAGTTAAAAATAGGGAATTATTGGAGAGAGCTTCTTATTTTTTATTTATTATATTATTTTAGTAACTTGCTAAAATACAACATTGGGCAAGTGATTTTTACCAAACTGTTGAAGATGCTCTAACACCAGCCAGGACTAATGTAAACCCTTTAGTACCGTTGGTAACCAGGACTAAAGGTTATGAGTACCGAATACAAACTCTTGTCGGGACTAAAGCCAAAAAACAGATGGGATAAAAAGTCATTTCTCTACTGGTGTCTGAGACCTGCATTTCTATAACATGATAGCTAAACTTTTGTAATAAAAATATATGGATCATATAATACTGTGAAATTAAATATCTACGTTAAAGTGAATGTGGTATGAAAATTTCAGCAACGCTGATTATCATGAAATGCTAACCTTTTGTACTAGAAAATGCACCTTTATAAACATGATAAATGTTATTATCTTGTCCAACATTGTCGTGATTTTGCGCATAGCTAACCTTTCGCTCATAAAAGGTTATCAACGTTTTCTCACGCCATCGTCATGCAACAGGTTAGACTATCTCCAACAGCACTACCCCAAATCCAAGACTCATTCCTAGATTTAGGTACATCACAGTAAATAGGTCATGACCCAAAACTCGACCTTCTCCAACAGATACCCAAAACCGCTCCCTCTCTCCTCCCTCTCTCCGCTCCCGTGCCGTCTCTCTCCCACGCACTGCTGCTCCCGTCCCTCCTCTTCCCCACGCGTTGCCGCTCGCCTCCATCCCTCTCTCTCCAAGATGCGGCTAGTGGCGGCGGACGCAGGCGAGGCTCCCAGATCCGCTCCCTCTCTCTCCTCCCTCTCTCCCACGCGCCGTCGGTCGCCTCCATTCCTCTCTCTCTCCGGCCAGTGAGACGCTTTTTTGCCTGCCGAAGCGGCCGGTAGGCAAAATCGGTCCTCTGGATGGGTGATCTGTTGGAGACGATTATGGATAGGCAAAGACACTGTGCATGACCCATTTTAGGTATGGGGAACATCTGTTGGAGGTGATCAGCATTTCATAAACCGGGTGGTTGTATTGGATAGTTAAAATGAGGATGTAAACTGCATTATTTGGATCAATTGGAACTTTTTTAATCAAGCTACTTTATTAAAAGCTTAGAGGGCCCGACCCTTAAGTTCAAACCAACTACGCCAGTTAGTTGGACCTGTCTGCATCAGCATTGCAGACTACTCCCAAATCTCCAGCACTGTAGACTGGAAATCTACTCTGAACAGTTAGCCGTTCCTGTCTAGCACTCCCTCCATCCCATGAATCTTAAAAAGTCAAAAAAAAAATTAAGTTTGACTAAAATTATAGAGAGATTGACAAAGATTTATGACATCATATAGATATATTATGAAAATATAACTAATAAAAAATCTAATGATGCATAGCTGATATCATAAATGTTATTATCTTATTGTATAAATTTATTCAAAGTTAAATTTTTTTGACTCTCTAAGATTCTTGGAATGACTTATAATTTAGGATGGAGGGAGTACCTATGTTTTCCCACTGTAGGTCAATCCTTTGAAAATTGTTGAAAATACTTGAATGGTCTTTGGGGGTCCTTTTCTCGTTCCAAACCACAATATTGATTTAGAGATTCTGGAATCACATCTGCAGATTTCGCTTGCATTACGATTGAGTACCTGCCACTACCTTCATTATTTTTTTACCTGTCATTTAGGACATTGACCCGTTCTTTTAAACAGATGTCTGATAGTTATCTTTCTGTATAACTTCAGAGTACTTCTTAGTAAACGTTGTTGAGAAAATGGTATACAAATATATTCGATGACAAATAGTACTAATATTCTATTGTCCGAAAAAGCTCTAGTGAAATTTAACTACAACGCTTGTTATTCAAAAAAAAAAAAACTACAACACGTAATCTACAAAGGACATGTATTTGAGAAGGTAACATAGTAATTCAGATGTTTAATTCCATTGTCTTCTTTCACAGTTCTTGGGGTTTTTAATTTGTGCCAAGTTGATGCAGACTTCATTCTCACGTTGTATGCATGCAAGTAAGGAAACAGCAAGGAAGGGTCGTGCCCTTCTCTGCTGTGTACCATACTACCATGTGGTTTAATTTGTATTTTCTCTCAGTCTCAAGGACTAATGGGTGGTCCTGTGTTTTGTTGGGGGGAGGAGTGCTGAATTTTTTTTTAAGGAAAACAGGAGGGATACGAAGGCTTGGGACTAGAAGGGAGCCATATACTCCCGTCATTCTAAATTACACTAAGGATCCATTTAAATCCTTGGAATTAAATTCATTTTAAGAATTATAATTTAGATATTTTGATTAAACTAACATGATTGTATATGGATTATATTTGTATATTATTGTTAGCTATACAAGAGAGATATTAATGTGTTACATTGTATTTCTACCAAAGAGGAGTGAGTTGATGAAGAGAGTGTTATAAGTTGCAAAATAAAAATATAACATGGTGATCTATAGAATTCATTTCTCTCTCACACCCTATGAATTTGAGCTAGGCTCATACGTGAACTTTAAAAAGTGGTGGAATGTCAAATTCCAAGCCAAATAGCCTAGTTTATTGAGTGGATTTTAATTCCTCCAAAATAAAGGGATTCAAATGCTCCCTAATATGTTTTGACTTTTTAATATACTAGTTTTTGCTATGCATTTAAATATACATTATTCTTTTTGTCCCTTTTTATATGTCGTTCTTGCTAACCCTGGACAAAAATATCCGAGAACCGAGAACCTAACCGAAACCGAAACCGAAGTAACCGAGAACTTCTTGCATCCCAAGAAGTCAAACTCTTCTACTTTGACCAAATATATATATTAACAATATTAATATTTATAGTATATAATCCGTGTCATTGGATACATCTTTGAATCTGCTTTCATAATATATTTGGTTGGAGATATAATTGATATTAGTATTTTTTTAAAAAAACTTAGTCAAACTTAAAAGCATTTGAGTATTTGACCAGTATTATATGGATTCTAAAACGACAAATAAAAATGAACGGAGAGAGTACTCCCTCCGTATAGGAAAAGAAAGTCGTTTTGGACAATGACACGGTCTCCAAAGTATAACTTTGACTTGTTGTTTCTATAAAAAATATTTATTAGAAAATGATATATGTATACTTTTATGAAAACATTTGTCAATACAAATCTATTCATATAGCTTTTACATTTTAAAACCCTATAACTTAAAAATTATTCATGATTTATATTTTCAATGTTTGACCAAAATTTTGTTCAAAACGACTTTCTTTTCCTATACAGAGGGAGTATGTCTAAATACACGTTGTAAAAGCTAAGTATTTAGAAAATCCAATATATCTTATTATTTGGAATGGAAAGAGTACTACATCTCTTATCGCTGTATGGTTCACCGCTAGCTGTATGATTGATTATTGCACAAAATGCATGGCGGTCACGGCAGCGGCCATCTTTGACCATTGCGCGGCTTTCTCCGATCCGATCTAGTGGTGTCTGGTGTGGTGCCGTAGTCGTCGTCCATCAATGATGATGGATCTATCGGGTCAAGCGTGTTGAAGTTTGCAAGCGTAACGTACCATTGGCGGATCCAGGAGGGGACTCGCGGGGCTGCAGCCCCCCTCTAGCCCTGATTTTAGAGGAACAACTTTTTTTTGTCTCATTTAAAAAATATATAATTTATCCTAGCATCAGCTCCTATTTTACTTTAGTCGTACTCCCAAGCACGCGTCAGTTGTGGTGGCATGCACCCCAAACGGCCTCTGTTGCTCCATATCCGGTGTTCAAGGCCGGCGCTACCGCTCTCACATGACCACCTCCATTCTTCGCCTCTCGATGGCTCGCCCTCTCTGGCGCATGCGCTGTTATCGCTGGCCGCCAAGCGCTAGCTACTTGCCTTGGCCTAGAAGATCAGTGACTTAGCCCCCAATCCTATTCATTTCATAAGAAGACAGTTAGTATTAGTTCTATAGGGGCTGATTTTTATTTTATTATTTTTTATTTGATACTTCTAATCTTCGACTAATGCAATCTATAATATTTATATTGTAGCAGTCTTTTACCCTGACTAGACCCTAAGGGCTCAAACTAAATTACTTTAATAAATTTAATTTGTTATAGTTATATATCATTGTTATAATTTGTGGTTGTAAAACTAAATTATTGAAGATATAATTGAGTTTGTGCTAGATATTTATAGTTTGAGTTTTTGTTAATTGAATCTGCTAGATATTCATAGTATGAGATGAACACATAAACTTTTTGTTAGTTACTCCCTCCATATTGAAAAAGCTGACGTTTTGGACAAGGTTTGGGTCAAACATTGTAAATATAAATCATAAATAACTTTTAAATTATTGAGTTTAGAGATGTAAAAATCATATAAATAAATTTGTCTTGAAAAGTACTTTCATAAAAATATACATATACCACTTTCCAATAAATATTTTTAAAGAAACAAGTGGTCAAAGTGATGTTTTGAAGACCGTGTCGTTGTCTGAAACATCAAGTTTTTTAATATAGAGGGAGTATATGTCTACTTTATAGTTCAGCCTATGTCATGGCCGATTCCTGGATCCGCCACTGCGTAACTAACGGCAAGCCGACACGTCCCGTCTGTGTCCAACTTGCACGTACTACTGCTGCTCGAGTGGGAGCCGACACCGGCCTCTGAATCCTGCAAAAAGTGCGGTGAGGGCGTCCGCAATGGTGTTGATGTCTAGAAAGAATGCTATTGGTTCTTAATAACAACTTACAAATAGTTAGTTAGATGAGACATATAAATAAATACTATTTTGATGAGACAATTTACAAAAGTAGGACTTTTATTGGCTATCGAGGAGAGAGATCAAATAGCTAGCTATTAGGAAGTCGCTAGCGATCAAATAGCTAGCTATTAAGAAGTCGCTAGCTATTTGATCTCTCTCCTCGATAGTTAATAAGAATGCTATTTTTTTATTATTTTTATACGTCATCTCGCTAGCTATTTATAAAGTGTTATTTAGAGCCAATAAAATTTCTCCTAGCTAGCTATTTGATAACCATTGCGGATGTCCTGATGACCTCAATGAATGAGATGAAGCACGCAAGCCACCTAGGCTCAGACGAGTTGGACGGATATGGAAACCCGGGGCTTCCTACAAATGTACTCCCTTCGTCCCTAAATTAGTGTCGTTCTCGCTTCCTGAGAAAAAGTTGCCGGCAATTATATATTAAAATATATTAATATTTATGCTAAGTAACTAGTATCATCGGAAAGATCTTTACATCAAGTTTTTTAACAAAATTATTTGGAGATATAAATATTGCACGTATTTTCTACAAATTGAGTCAAACACGTGGCACGCACACCAACGACGACACTTATTTAGGGACGGAGGGAGTATGTCGAAGTGTGAAACTGCGCGCACCATTCAATTTGGTCGCACGTCACGTACGTACACGACGACGAGACGACGACACTGCACGCACGCGTTAATGTCGTTGAGACTGGTGCCCCGTCGCTGCGCTGCACAGTGGCACTCTTAGTGCTACATGCCATTACGAGGGTGTTTGGTTGCCACTCTCTAGAGTTTAGCCACTAAAATTTAGTGAAGGTCACTAGAGTTGTAGTGTTAAAAGTGACTTTTAGTGGAGGTGTTTGGAACTTTAGTGACTAAAAGTGACTAAACTTTAGTGACTAAACTTTTAGGAGTGAGAACCAAACACCCCCGTGCCTCTCTCTCTGGGTCTGGCGTGACGCGCGATATGTATCGGCAGTCGGCACACCGCACACGTCGCAGTTGGAATTGACTCGAAATGGATGGGTCGGGGCTCATGCATGTTAGAGTGCGCGGTTAGTTCCAGACCCGAACAGATCTGCTAACCAAAGAACGCGGAAGCATAACCACCATAGAAGAAAATACGCAAACGAGAACAACACCAAGACACGATGTTTTTTTAACGAGGTTCAGCAGTGCCTAATCCTCGGGGCATGACTACGGGCGCTCCTCCCCATAAAATAGCAGCTACGCCGGCATCCGAGCGATCCCGCGGCCTCGCCGCCACCCAAACTAGCCGCCAAGTCGTCTCTTGGTTACAACAGGGGTTGCCTCATATTTATGGCCCCCTAGGATACAAAGTTCGACTCCAACTCTATCCTAGCCCTAATACAACTCAAGTCCAACTGTAACCAAACTGTACACATATTCGACACATATCTAACAAACTCCACCTTGACGAATATACACGTCATCTTGAAGTCGTCCATGCGCGAACCTCCATGTACTTGGACTTGAGTCGTCTCCTCCGCCGCTCACTTTGAACAGCTTGATGAGGCTGATCTCACATCCGCATCACCACCAGGACAGAACACCACCACATTTGCATTGCCATTCATGACTCCACCTTCAACAACGCTCCCTTTCAGCTTGTATTGGTGTGCGCTAGACTTCTCACCAATCATAATTGTCTTGCCTCCATGCATGACTCTTAAGGTCTTCTTATCAGGAACCGCCTGATACAACCAGCCTTCTTCATGCAGTAAACCAAGCGAAATTAGATTCCTTGTTAGCCCCGGCACATACTTCACACCCTTAAGCAGCATCTCTTGACCATCACACAACTTGAACTTGATGTCGCCCACTCCTTCAGCAAGGTAGCCTGAGCTATCTCCCAAGTAAGCAAAACCACTTTCTTTCTTAGTGTATGACGAGAATAACTCCTTCTTCGGTGTTGCATGGAATGAACTAGCTGAATCCAACAACCACGCTTCACAAGACTTTTCACTTGACACCGTGAGAATGTCACCATCGCTATCCGAGTCATCTTTCTTGTTGGCAATCACAACACTTACGGATCCTCCATCCTTCTTTAGCTCTGGACAGTTCCTCTTTAAATGTCCCAAACCCTTGCACTTATAGCATCGTGGCCCCTTCTTCTTGTTACCCTTCTTATCTTCCACACTACGATCACCTCTGACTAGGAAAGCATCACCAAAAGACTCTTCTGTTGCATTATTCTTCCTCCTTTGATCATGAGAAAGCAACGCATCAACAATATCCTCCACCTTGATGTCCTCCTTCCCATACGTCAACGTGGTAACCAAGTGCTCATAAGACCTTGGCAACGAACACAGAAGAATAATTGTGACACCCTAGTGTCAAGCACTGCATTAGGATCTTCATTAGCTACTAAAAGGAGCATAAGCAATGCATTGCATCATTTCATGTGCACGAGAGTGCTTTTGTCTTTTGTTTATTTATTTGGATTTGGATTTCTATTTGACTTGATGATTTAATTGGATCTCTGTTTTAGGCTTTGTTTATGTGGAGGCTATAAAAGTGGTTTTCAGAAAAAGTGCCTTATATGAAAGTTGTAGAGAAAATTATTTTGAGCAACTTTTATATTTGGGTCAAACCCTAGTTTAGAGTTTTTGAAACTGTTTTTGAGTGGTCAAACTTTGGAAAATTTCTGGAAAAAAAAAGAAGTCATTTTTTTTCTTCCCGCGCCCCTTTCGGCCCATCTGGCCTTTCGGCCCGCTCCCGCGCCAGCACCGCACCGGCCCGCTCGCCCGCGCCCGCGCGCGCTCGCCGCGCAACGCGCCGGTCGCTCTGACCGCGGCCGCGCCGTACGCCGGCCAAGCCGCCGCGTGGCCGGAAATGCCTGAGCACAATCTGCCCTGGCCACTCCTCGCCCGATCCTCTCTCACCCGAGCACGCAAGCTATCTTCCCCGGCCACTCTCCGCTCGCCTCGCCTGTCGCGCCCGCTCGCCGTGCACGGCATCGCCGCGCTGCCTCGCCGACCGCGCCGCCGTAGCCCCGCCACGACCACCGGTCAAGCCGAACAAAACCCGAGCACCCCTTCACTCCCGCTCACACAACTCCCACTCACTCTCGCTCTCACTCCCTCTCCACTCCCACGAACGCCAGCCGAGAAGCACTGCTCGCTCTCGCCGTGACCTCCACCGCAACCTCCCCTCTCCGTTCCCAATCCCACCGAGCATCACCGTCCGATTACTTCTGCACCAAGCTCCGCCTACGCCGTGCACACGGCGTGCGCACGTCGTCATCACCAACCGAGCCCCGACGCCGCCGGAGGACGTAGCGCCTCTTTCGGTCCGTCAGTCGCCACCGCCGAGCCGCAACGCCGTTCTTCTTCAACCCGAGCTCCACCGTCTCCCTCCTTCTCCGTCGATCATCACCAAGCCAAGGCAAGGTGAGAACACTGCCCCGCTTCAACGCTACCGCTCTCTCCCACATCTTCTTCCCCGGCCGAACGCCATGACCGCCCACCGCGGACCTCGCTCGTGGCCATGCTCCGCTAGAGCTTCACCGGCCCAACCAACCCCGTAGCTTTACTGCCTAGGGTTCGTGGAAGCTTTTGCCTTCCCCAATTTCTCCGGCGACCGCCGGACACGGCCAAGCCGAGCCTCACCGCCGCCACCGTCCGCCATGGCTCGTCGCCGGCGAGCTCCGGCCATCCGCTAGTCAAACCGACACCACCGCTGGACGCGTCTCGTCGAGACGAGTCTATCGAGCCTAGCCTCACCGCCGGCGACCTCACCGACGGCGAGCAGCCGCCGGCCAGATCTCTCCCCTGTTTTCCTCTCTCTGACGGGTGGGTCCCGTTGACCCACGGATTCCGCGCGTCAGCCTCTGTTTGTCCTTAACCGCATCCACCCGAACCCTCGGCCGAGCCCTCGAGCTAGGCCTCGGACGAGCCAATGCGTTTCCGTCTCGCCCGAGCCCTCGAGCCAGGCTTCGGACGAGCGTGTCAAGTTTCCGTCTCGTCCGAGCCCTCGACCCCGGCCTCGGACGAGCGTGTCCGTTTCCGCCTCGCCCGAGCCCTCGAGCAAGGCCTCGGACGAGCGTGTCCGTTTCCGCCTCGCCCGAGCCCTCGAGCCCGGCCTCCGCCGAACCTTCGGGCTCTGTCTAGAGCCGGGCCTCGAGCGAGCACACACCTGCTGCTGGCCCCGCGCGTCAGCCACTCGCTGGTCCATGGACCGGGTGCTTGTAGCCAAGCCAGGAAAAATTTAATGTTTTTCCTTTTTGGTTTTAAATTCCAGAAATGCTTGTTATTTTGTGCAGCTTGATTTATAAGTCCAAATGAAGTGCTTCCAGTTTTGTTAGCTTTCTTAGGAGCAGATCTTTCATAGAAAAATATGAATATAATGTGGATGGCATTTTATTTTACTGTTTTCAACTAATCCAGTTTACGTGCTTTTATGGGAATAAATGGAAATAAGTGTTTTCTGATGGAGTTAATTCATGGGAAAAATTTGTATGGGTTCTTTGTTATGTTTCGTGCCTGTGAAAATTATGTGAAGTACTGTTCTTATGGAAAAATTTTCTGTTATAGTTAAAAGTCTCTTTTTGCTGATTTCTTAGGAAAAGTGTTAAGATGTTTTATATGCTGAAATAAAATAAGGGAAAAGTTGTACAGTCTCTGTATGCCTTGTAGAATCTAAGAAAAATATGAACCTGATCTGTTTTATGGAAAAATTTGTAGTTGCTTTACAACTGTGCTTTTCTGTGTTTATCTTTGGAAATTCCTGTAAGAAATAATACAATGTTTCTGTTCATGGAACTTTCTTGATAAGCATAAAATGTTAAGTAGAATCTAGGAAAAATATGAAATAGAGTTGTGCACCCTTTTACAGTAGGGTTGCAGTTCAAAGTACCTTTTTGGACAGTTTGCTTGTCATTTTTAGATCTGCAGCTCTGTATTTTATTTTTGGGCTGAAACTTGTTCAGTAGAGTCCAGCAAGTGTGGTTTGCCTTCTGGAATTTTTGTGGATTTTTCTAAGTTCTGAAAAATGCACTTGCAGTTCAATCGGAGTTCCTTTGATTTAATTAAATAAGAAAAAGGATGAGTATTGGATTTTGTTTTATGAAATAATTAGATAAATCCCTCAACGTCGAAAGTGGTTCAACAAGTTGGCTTTGTTGGATTGCAAGAAACATTCTTGTCATATCATCCTCATCTTGTACCGCATTTATTTAATTATATACCATCGCATGCAATAGGATCGACCCCGCCAGAACCCCATCAAGAGCAGGAGCTAAACGTCGAGCCGGAGATCCAGGAGCTGCAACAACCGGAGGAAGCCGACCCCGTCCACGACCCTAACCTGCCTGAGTGCCCCTCTCACGAGGCCTCAGTCTTCACTCAAGGCAAGCCCCGGAGCATATTAAGCCTCCTATCCTTTGCAATTAAATATTACTTGAGTCCTTTTATATTGTGATGCATTAGGTATAGGAGTTGATTGAATCCTATTTGTTGCATTACCATCCCTTGATTATTGATTATTACCTGCCTTGTTATCCTGTTACTTTTATAATGTAGACTGCTTAGCCTGCTTAATAAAAGTAGTTGTTAAGAATGTTTCCGTAATACCCGGATGGGTAGTACCGGATCACGGTTGGCTATATTTGCTATCGTGGAAAAGAACCTGAGTTGTAGTGAAATACGGTCAATGGGATGGCAGGGCACAAGTTCGGAAACTTGGGGCAACCCATCCATTGGATCGTGTAGGTTTGTATCGATGTTGGCCCTCGTTCATTTTTGAACGCGCCCTTTTACTTTGGGATATGTCGTTGCTGTAATCATCGACCCCAAAGCCGGTTAGAAGCTGTTCGGGCCGGTCTCAACCCGTGTCGTGCCCTCTAGTACAGAAGTTGCGATCT
This sequence comes from Coix lacryma-jobi var. lacryma-jobi, assembly GCA_009763385.1. NCBI lineage: Eukaryota > Viridiplantae > Streptophyta > Magnoliopsida > Poales > Poaceae > Coix > Coix lacryma-jobi. The sequence goes on from VDCT01000968.1 coordinate 23,710, forward strand.
GCCGCGTGAGGCCATCGCCAGACTCTGATTGGGCGGTCCGTGCTTGAGCCGCGGCGATTACCACCACGAACAAGCGTCGAGCGGTTGCCCAATGCATGGACCCGACGGGGAAAGTGTGGGCTGGTATCAAAGGTCTTTCATCAGCTGATTTGGAATTTGATTCGAGTCGCCGTCTCCCCCGGTTAGTGGGAAACTATGGCGAGCTTCACCACGATACAACTCCATGTGATGTTTAAAGGTTCAACTAAAATGTGGATAAGTCAACTGGATATGGTTGTATTATTGATTGTTAGATTCAAGTGAGTGCTCTAGTACAGGTGATCATCTAGTATTAAGAAATAGGCTAAAAGTAACAGCTCATCTTAACCGCTAATTACCTCTTACCTAAATTTGAGCTTTTCGCAACTAAAAGATCCTAGCTCTACCTCAAAAAGCCTTGCATACCCTTGGAGTCTTTAATTTTCAGTTAGACGGGTAAGTCTAGCTGAGTACATTCCCGTACTCAGGGTTTATCCCGTTGTTGCAGATGGCCAGGTCTACTTTGGCTATTGTAAGCACTGCCTCTACCCAGTGGAAGGTGATGAGGAGTAGGCCCAGGGCCGGGTCGTCAAGAAGCTTTCCTCTTTCTTTTGCCAGACTGAGACTACTGGTGGCACATTACCTTAAAAAGGAGGAATGACTTGTGTTGGGTTTTGTGTATCAAAACAATGTTTTATTTGGACCACGTGTGTGGTGGTCGTGTTTCAAACATATTTCAGCTTCCGCACTATTTGAACTCAGTATTGTAATAACTCTGTTTTATTTCCGCACTCTGATGTTTAAATTCGGTTTAAATTTGCTGTGATGTCTCTTTACGGATGTAACCTTTGAACAATGCGATCCTGTATGTTATGGTGAAAGAAATCCTTCGAGATTTCCGGACTACCGGGGTTATATGGGTTCAAGTGTGAGTCAAAGTCAGACGGATTTGGCTAAGACAATACTTGATCTCTTATAATCAGGGCGGTTCCGCCACAGCTGGTATCAGAGCATGGTTCAAGTGATTACCTCCGTAGGGAGCTATTTTCGAACTAAATGGGTATTTCAAAACTATTTTCAAAACTATTTTCGATTACTAAGTGTGCCCAGTCTCGTCCTTAAAGCCCTATACTAGGATTCAGGTGGCTTAACTGCTAACAGGGTTCAGGGTTTTGCTTCATGCTGGATCTTTATTTGCTGGTCCATTCTTGGAAAAAAAATGCGTCGATCGCGAAAACATGCATAAAATGATTTTGTGAGATATGAGAGCATGACCGTCCAACCGTCGGTCTAGGTGAGAGTTCTTATACCAAGTATGTGCGAGCTCCACGCGGACACATACGAGGGTATCAATATTTTCAAGGGTGTTTTCTATGTTGGTGCATGGTGTTTAGTGTTGGCTTCTATGTATTTTGCATATTGGCCAATACTCAATTGTTTTATCATTGGGAATTTCTTTGGGCTGGAATGAATCTTCTGCAGGTACACTAACTATGCGAACGAGTAGAACGTTTAGATAACGCATGAGAGATCGTTCTTGCCACCGATTAGAACGTTAGGACTTGCGAGTCATGTTAGTGAGTGAGAACGTAAGTACGATCATGCATCATGTTTAAATTCATGCATTTACATTTCCTCCCCTTAATTAAAAGTTGTCTCTTTTCTATAAAATTTGCCAACTTAATATCTGTCTCACGAGAGTTCGAAACCCCTTTGTTTCTACAGATGGCCCGGACCAAGTTGACTGCTCGCAAGGCCACCGGAGGCAGAGGAGTTCCGCGTCACCGCTTGGCCACCAAGCTGACCCGGAAAACGTTCTTGACCTACTTCGGGTTGCCGACAATCCTCTGGAGGATTCTGCAGGCTGTTGGATATGAGGAAGGACAGGAACCCAAGTACTCCTGGCAGAAGGAGATCTATGGGCAAGACTCACTGGTTATGGTGCAGATCAAGGTCAAGGCTCTACCTGCTAAGCCCCACTGGACAGGATGGACAGAGATCACCAGAGGCACGTGTGCCAAGGATGGAGCTAACAGGGCAGCATATCGTGTGCTGAAGGATATCATCGCTCGTTTTCCTGCCGACCTAGCCAGTGCGATGGCAGGGGTGTTTCCACGTGGATCACCTTTTCCTTTGCGCTGGGGACAGACGTTGGAGACAGTTCTGACCGGAAGCCCTGAGGAGCGATTCTACTGCGAGACGCCTGCGATGAGCACCACTGGAGCTCTGTTGGGTGTATGTGAGAGCTTGGAGCGCACTCTCGAGAGCGTGTCCTTCACTCTCGCCGCCACCTACCAGAACAAGGATAGACTTCAGCAGGACTTTGACGCCGAGGTTGCTCGTCTGCAGGAGAGGATTCAGCAGCTCACTCTAGAGCGTGACGACGCCCGCACCACTGCCGCAGCACAGTCTACGGCCAGGACAGTCGCCGAGCAGATGTATCTGACCGCATCTGTGCAGAGAGATGAGGCCCGCGCCGCGCTCGACCACCTCAGAGAGGGAGCCCAGCTTCTGATTCAGCAGATCCACGGACAGCAGGTCTATATAGAGCAGCTCCATGAGGCCGTCCATGAGTTCCATCATGCAGCACAGGAGGCAGCAGTACCAGCAGCTCCCGCAGCAGAGGCCCCGGATCCCCAGGACGGAGAGGTCTTTGGTCCCGACGCTCCACCAGAGGAGGCTCATGCTGATGAGCCTATGTTCGACGCTGACATCGAGGACGCCGCATCCGCCGCTGGAGACGTCTGAGCGCTAGTTTAGCTAGGAGACGTTTTTCTTTTGTATAGCTTGAGCTTGCTCGCTAAGTGATGTAACACCCTAAGACATGTGTTGGTTTTATGCTTAACTGCTTGTTGGTATGTAAAGCTTTTGGACAAAGTCCGGACTTCGATCCGGCACCTTTTTATGGAAATCCGTCGTTTGCATGTCCAAATTTTAGCAATTATTCTGTGATGTTGTATGGAGATGAGTAATTATACTTGGTTGTGTGCTAAATTTCCGAATTTTGTACAGCACAGTATTTATTCATGATCAATGTAACATCCCCTAATGATTGCTTATTAATGGGAAATGCAGATGCCGGCACACACTCGCAGCCAACGTGGACAAGGGTCTGGAGCTGAGGAGAATCTGCCACCTCCCCCACCGCCGCCGATGACGCCGGAAGCGTTCTTTGGCCAGTTCTTGGGTAGCCAACGGAACATGGAGGAGATGCAGAGGCACATGGAGGCCACCCTCCGCAACATCGCCAACAACACCGCGCAACAGCATCAGCAGCGCCAAGGCCCGGAGCCCAATCAGTATAGCTCCTACCGCGATTTCTTGGACACTCGTCCTCCAGTGTTCAAGGAAGTCACCGAGCCGCTCGAAGCTGATGAATGGCTCAACTCCATCACCCAGAAGTTCCGTCTGCTTCGCCTGACGGAAGAGCTCAAAGCGGAGTATGCCGCTCACAT
>VDCT01000969.1:0-25231 GCA_009763385.1 Coix lacryma-jobi var. lacryma-jobi
ACCCCCCACACCCACCACCCACTCTACAACCAAACCCATTATCAGCCAACCACCACCCCACAACGCCAAAACCCACCTTACACAGTCACATACCCAGCTACCCCCCAAAACCAAATTCCAACAACCCAAGCCACCAGCGCTCTGCCACCACCACCGCCAATCCCCGCGTTACCAGCACCACAACCCGTGAAAGCCGAAGCCTCGAGCCAAACGACCATCAACAATCCAACTTCGACCTTCGGTGTGATCCTAGCTATCACCGGAGGTTCAAATGAAGACCATGGCAACAAACGGCAGAGGAAGGAACATGCCAGACGCGTTCACCACGTGGCCGTCGAAGGACCACATAAATTCGGCCGGTGGTCTCACATCCCCATAACCTTCGATTCCAGAGACATGAAGTTAAGAGATTACCCTCACACAGATGCCATGGTGATCGAAACCAACCTCGCTGGGTGGACTGTCACCAAAATACTGGTCGATACAGGTAGCTCCGCTGACATCTTGTTCGCGTCAACCTTCGACAGCATGAAGCTTGACAGAAATCTTCTGCAACCGGCCGACAACCCCCTATACGGTTTCGGTGGTCAACAAGTGAGAGCCGTGGGAAAATCTCGCTGCCCGTAACCTTCGGCGACCAAATCAACTGCAGGACGAGCACATCACATTTGATGTGGTTGATATGTTTACCCATACAACGCCATTTTTGGCCGAGGGTAACAAACGCGTTCAACGCTGTTATCCACCCCGCCTACCGTCTGCATGAGCTCCCCGCCCGAAGGGTGTGGTCGCAGTATATGGAGACCAGGATATTGCGAGAGCAGCGGAAGGAAACGTAGCCCCAGGGCAACGCAATGTGCACAATCTGTCCAAACCACAACCCCCGCTATCAACGACGAGGGTGAAGTCTGTAAGACAAAGTGAAGGCAGCCCCAAAGGAGGAAACAAAACAAGTTCAACTACTCGAGGGCAAAACAGAAAGAAAGGTGCTCATATCAGCCAATCTAGACCCTCAGTCCGAAGGCAACCTCGTTACTTTCCTCAGGGAAAATTCAGACACCTTCGCTTGGTCCGCGGAAAGACCTAAAAGGAGTCAACAGGTCAATGATCGAGCATAGCCTGAACATCAAAACATGGTTATCGGCCAATCAAGCAAAAGCTTCGCAAAATGTCAGAAGAAAGAAAGGAGGCAGCGAAGGCTGAGGTAAAAAGGCTTTTGGACGCAGGCGTCATTCGCCCGGTCAAATACCCAAGTTGGCTCTCAAATGTGGTCCTAGTTCAAAAGAAGAACAAAAAATGGCGAATGTGCGTAGACTTCACTTGCTTGAACAAAGCCTGTCCGAAGGATGACTTCCCTCTTCCGAACATAAGCACCCTCGTTGACAGAGCGGCAGGCTGCCAGATGCTATCCCTTCTTGATTGCTTCTCAGGCTATCACCAGATCTGGATGAATGAAGAGGACGAGGACAAAACAAGTTTTATCACACCTTCGGGAACCTTTTGCTTCCGAAGAATGGCAGAAGGGCTGAAAAACGCAGGCTCAACCTTCGCTCGCATGACCTCTGAAGTTTTCAAGGACGAACACGCCGTCTCTGCCTATGTCGACGACCTAGTTGTTCAAAGCAAGCTGAAAGAAGATCACATTTCAGACCTATCAAGGGTGTTCAGCAACCTCCGGTCCGCCGGACTGAAACTAAACCCGGAAAAATGTGTGTTCGGGGTAAGCGAGGGTAAATTGCTAGGCTGCATCGTCTCAGTCAAAGGAATCGAAGCTAACCCCGAGAAGATTGACGCCATCATGAACATGGAACCTCCGGCAACCAAGAAAGCAGCCCAGCGTCTGACCGGTCGGTTGGCAGCTCTTAGCAGATTCATCTCAAGATCCGCAGAGCGAGGGTTACCCTTTTTCGAAACACTCAGAAGCAACGCTCCATTCAATTGGGGCCCCCACCAACAAAAGGCCTTCGAGGAGTTAAAAAAGTATCTGACCAGCTTGACTGCATTAACCAGCCCAAGCAAGGGAGATTTATTGTTACTTTACGTCGCAGCCTCGCCTCACGCTGCAAGCGCGGTTCTCATCAAGGAGCTTCGCGCAAACGACAAGACCAGACAAGCCCCAATCTATTATGTTTCAGAAACCCTCGAGGGACCAAAGAGAAATTATTCGGAGCTTGAGAAAATAGCATACGCAGTCGTCATGGCATCAAGAAAGCTCAAACACTATTTCCAGGCTTACGAGATCCAAGTACCTTCGTCATACCCTCTCGAGAACATTTTCAAAAACAGCGAAGCAGTGGGGAGAATAGCAAAATGGGCAGTGGAGCTTAACAGTTATGCTATAACCTTCGTTGGTAGAACAGCGATCAAATCGCAGGTGCTGGCTGATTTCATAGCAGAATGGACACCCGACCCTCGCACCGGTGAGCTGCAGCAGGACCAGCTTTGGACCGTCTACGTCGACGGGGCCTGGGGTGCAACCGGAGCCGGTGCCTCGGCCATCTTAATCTCGCCCTCCGGGTCGAAGCTGAGATACGCACGAAGGCTGGACTTCAAGTGCACAAACAACTCCGCTGAATATGAGGCTGTGATTCTGGCACTTTCAAGGTTGCGATCGTTATCAGTCCGAAGGGCGTTCATCAACACAGACTCTCAAGTCATTGCGGGGCACATTGAAAAGAACTACAAAGCAAAAGATCCAGAGCTTCAAAAGTACTTTCAGTATGTGCGAAGGTTAGAATCCTTTTTCCTCGGCATAACAGTAAAAGCGATATCGAGGACTGAGAACAATGAAGCAGATTGCTTAGCCAAAGCCGCCGCACAGCAGCTACAGCTCCCTCCGGACGTATTCTACGAGGTTTCCACTCGGTCAGCTTTCGAAGCTTCTGAAATCAGCACCAAGCTTATCAGCACAATCCAGTGCGAGGATTGGAGGGCACCTATCATGGCCTACATCAAAGGACTGCACGAGCCCAGCTCCAAAGAAGAAGAGAACAGACTAAAGCAAAGAGTGCGAGGGTACAAGATTATGGATAACACCTTGTTCAAAGCTTCAGTAACCTCACCTTGGCTCAAGTGCGTGTCACAGTCCGAAGGTAACGACATCCTCAAACTCATCCACGAAGGTATATGTGGTTCACACAATGGCCCGAGGGCACTGGTAGGAAAGGCTTTCCGGCAAGGTTTCTACTGGCCAACCGCGCTGAGAGACGCTGAAACCATCGTCAAGAAGTGCGAAGGTTGTCAACTGACAGCAAAACACCAAAACACCCCAGGGGCTCCCACAACCCTCATACGCCCAACCTGGCCCCTACAAAGGTGGGCAATGGACCTCGTGGGCCCATTACCGACGGCTCCGGGGAACCTTCGCTACGCGGTGGTAGCCGTGGAATATTTCACCAAATGGACCGAAACAAGACCGCTGTCCTCCATAACATCCCTCGCAGTAAAAAGGTTTTTCTGGCAGCAGATAGTTTGTCGCTTCGGAGTCCCCCAACATCTAACCGTCGACAACGGCACCCAGTTTGACAGCGAGGTTTTCAAAGAATTCTGTGCACAAATCGGAACAATCCTATGCTTCGCCTCAGTCCGACACCCGCAGTCCAACGGCCTAGTCGAAAGGGCCAACGCAACAATCTTCCAATCCATATCCAAAAAATTGCAAGGCAGACCCAAAGGCAAATGGGCAGACGAGCTAACTGCAGTCACCTGGTCTCACAATACCTCCGAATGCAGAGCAACCAAGTTCACACCCTTCAAACTTTTGTTCGGCGAAGAAGCCGTGTTACCAGAGGAGCTAAGATTCATCTCACCAAGAACAACCCTCGCAAGTGATGAGCCAGCCATACTAACCGACAAGGACTTGCTAGAAGAAACAAGATGCAGCGCAGTTCACAACCTGCGCAAATATCAGGAAGAGACCAAGAAGTGGAGAGATAAAAAGGTCAGAATCAAGAACCTGCAGAAGGGTGACCTCGTCCTCATCCGAAAACAAAACGCCAGCATGGCCGGAAAGTTCCAGCCTAAGTGGACAGGCCCGTTCCTGATCGCAGAATGCAATCGCCCAGGCTCTTTCCACCTCTCCGACAGCGAAGGTAATATCCTACCACACACCTGGAACATCGACGACCTTCGCAAATTCTACCCATAGCGGAGCCTTAGCGACCCCTCGCGCTATGTAATTTTTGTCACTTTCTATGTTACCTACTCTCATGTACTTAACAAAAACAGGAGCTGCACTCTTTTTCCTTACGAAGGGGCGTAAGGTTTTTTAACGAGGCAGTGTCCAAAGCACAAATACAGGCTAGAACCCCCAAAAAAGCAAAGTCTCCAGCTTTCCACTTCCAAGCATCGAAAAAGCGGATCTCTTTCAAGAGCGCTACATTCGATGAAAACCCGCTAAGATTGCTTTGCAAAACGTTCCTGTTCTTTTCAAAGCAAACTTCACCTCCGCCTAAAAAGGGGAGGAAAGTCGAGCACCCTGGCACAAACGACAGGGGCTCGCAAAAGCAATTTCCACCTCCGCCTAAGACAAGGGGAGGTCGAAAAAGTCGAGCACCCTGGCACAAACGACAGGGGCTCGCAAAAGCAATTTCCACCTCCGCCTAAGACAAGGGGAGGTCGAAAAAGTCGAGCACCCTGGCACAAACGACAGGGGCTCGCAAAACCAATTTCCACCTCCGCCTAAGACAAGGGGAGGTCGAAAAAGTCGAGCACCCTGGCACAAACGACAGGGGCTCGCAAAAGCAAACTCACCTCCGCCTAAGATAAGGGGAGGAAAGTCGAGCACCCTGGCACAAATGACAGGGGCTCGCAAAAAAGCAAACTTCACCTCCGCCAGAAATAAGGGAGGGCGCGAAGTCCAAAAGTCAAGCTTTCTCGCTCAAGCAAACCAGGCATCGGCGCGGGCCCCACTTTCTCCGTCTCGCCCGAGCCCTCCAAGCTAGGCCTCGGCGCGGGCCCCACTTTCTCCGCCCCGCCCGAGCCCTCCAAGCCAGGCCTCGGCGCGGGGCCACATCAACGCGATCAAAAAGAAACGCGCGAGCCCCGCTAAAAGAAAAAGGGGGCGTCGCTGTTTTTTTCAAAACAAGCTCACGAGAGCAAACGCGCGAGCCTCGCTAAGAAAAAGGGGGCGTCGCTGTTTTTTCAAAACAAGCTCACGAGAGCAAACGCGCGAGCCTCGCTAAAGAAAAAGGGGGCGTCGCTGTTTTTTCAAAACAAGCTCACGAGAGCAAACGCGCGAGCCCCGCTAAAAGAAAAAGGGGGCGTCGCTGTTTTTTCAAAACAAGCTCACGAGAGCAAACGCGCGAGCCTCGCTAAAGAAAAAGGGGGCGTCGCTGTTTTTTCAAAACAAGCTCACGAGAGCAAACGCGCGAGCCTCGCTAAAGAAAAAGGGGGCGTCGCTGTTTTTTCAAAACAAGCTCACGAGAGCAAACGCGCGAGCCTCGCTAAAGAAAAAGGGGGCGTCGCTGTTTTTTTCAAAACAGCTCACAAGAGTAAACGCGCGAGCCTCGCTAAGATTCAAGCAGGGCGTCACCGTTAAAACAACTTAAGAAACGTCAAAATAGCACAGCAAATATGGCACACAACCCATACGCTTCTCATACCGTTACAAAACAATGTTACAACAACAAACATATCCCAAAATAAAAAATCCTTACAAGGGACCACCGCTCCCCTCTTTTAACTCCAAATCATCCAAACCTTCGGCCTCCACCTCAAACCCCCCCTCCACTGGAACCAGGGGTCCCCACAACAAAGGAACTGCAGGGACAATTGGCAGCTCCCCGGGCAAAACCCTCGCCCTATACATGTACCTATGCCTCGTCTCAACTTCCGAAGGTTCCTCCTTCGGGATCACAAGCGCCCCATCCGAACCAACTTCAAGCTCCTTTCGACCAAACAAATATTCCAAAGCCGTGTTCTCGTCAATATCATCATCACCGCCAGCTTGCGAAGTCGACGAAGACCCAAACAAATAACGATCGGCTTGACGGTCTGTATAGTCTGTTTCGCGCCAAAATCGACTCGACCTACTATTCTTTAAATCATATCTCCGCACCTTCGACCACCAAAAACGTTCAAAGGAAAGCGAAGGATACTTAAATCTAGCGCGAGCCCATGATTCACCAGTTATAAAAACATCTTGGTAGTTCAACATCAGCGGGGTCACGTCGAACACGTCTAGCACGGTTCCGTCAGGAACCTGCATGTTACACAAAAATACGAGATGTCTCAGCCTCGCCAAGTTTTACAAACAACCATAGTATCTACAAAAATGCCTCCCTCGCCCCAACAAACCCAGGCATCACACCTGCCCAGCTTCCCCCCGATTGATGTCCGCACCCTCGCCAGCGGTGGCAGTCGAGGTCCCAGCTGACGCCTCCTCCGCCGTGTTCTCCTTCGCGGCATCTCCTTCCACGATCGGCCCGCTCCCGGTCAACGCCTCGATCTCGGCGAGCGTAACCCCCCCACAGCTTGGCTCAGGAGCGGCTTCGGGGTCACCCCTCGCTGCATCTTCCGTGGTCGGCGAGGGCATCGCATCTCGTCGAGCCTACAAGAAAAATAAAGGACAAACCTCGCCAAAATCAACAAGCAACCCCTCTAAAACAAAGCAACACAGACCACAAAACTTAAACAAAGGTGCGAACCTGGCGCGTAGCCTCGGCAGCTTCTTCGAAGGCGAGAGCCCGGCCACCTCCGGAGATCCAAAACTTGCGAAGCAAACGCATCGCACAGTTCCGGACATCTGCGTCATCAACCTTCATCTGGCGAACCTCTTCAACCGTCGGAAAGACATGGCTCGGCCTTTTGACCTTGCGAAGATGATCACAATCCGCCAGTCGAAGCGTGCTTGCCATTGCCAAGGCCCCGGCGTAGCCACCAAAATCGGCTGCATTGGAGACTAGCGAGCTAAACACATCAAGCTCGTTGCCCAGCCAGCCCTCGAAGGCCTCTGCATCAACCGCAGGCAACGGCTCTCCGGCCGAACCCCCAGCCTCGGTCAGACAACAATCAAGTTTACGCTTGACGTTCTCCATGCTCGCCCGCCAAGAATTCTTCAAATCAACTAGCCGACCCTCGGCCTCGGCTAAAGCCTTGTCTTTCTCCTTTCCCGCGGCGATCAGATCAGCATTACGCTTCGCCAGCTCAACCGCCTCCTCTCGAGCCTCCGCGGCCTTCTCCGAAGCAATTCTCATTTCACTTTCTCTGTTCACCAGGCTCCGCGCCAGCTTGCTGTTCTCCTTCTCAAGTTCAGTCATATGATTCCTCATAAACTCCATGTCGGAGCTAACCTTCCGCCTCGCTGAGCGGTTCAAGAGCATCAGCTCCGCCAATTTGACGTCAACATCATCCAAGGTGTCGCCAACCGCTTGACCCGCAAGAAGGACCTCCGCCTCCGGCACACAAATGCGGCCGAAGATCCGGCCCAGAAAACGCCTTTCCTCCGGGCTACACTGCAGGTGGCAACCCCGAAGGTCCGGACTGGTGAACAGTGCAGTGGCCGGATCAGAAATCCCAAGCTCCCTGGCGTATTCTGGAAGGCTCGACCGGCTAGCCTCGCCAAACGGCCTTTTTCCCCGCGACCGCGCAGAGTCAAGTTCCCCATCAAACTCTGCCCCCTCCACCCAGAGGTGTGAGCCCGCGAAGCTGGGAACCGCACCTCGTCGAGGGCCACCCGGCTCAATATCTCGTGAAAGCTCATCTGCGCCCCGGGTAGCCATCCCACCAACAACCGGCGAGGCTCCGCCTCCAATCGACACCTCCTCATCCGTGTCATGCCCTCCAGAAGAACCCTCGCTACCATCTTCAGACGAACCCTCGCCCGTCCCCCCCTCCTTCGCGTCCTTCTCCCACCTCATCATCAGATTCATCCTCGTCGCCCGAAAGTTGGACCAAAGCACCGATCCCTCCAACGCGAGGCACGCGTGCCCCGACCGAACTGGCACCCCGGCCGCTCCGAGCCGCGGCCAAAGAAGCGCCCGCACCAACAGAGCCAGTAGCGACCCTCGTCGCAAGCACCTTCGCTCGTCCGCCAGCCCCTCCACGGCCTCGACCACGGCCCCGCTTCGGCCGAGACACGATCTCCGCTTCTCCCGAAGCCTTCCGCTTCCTTTTCTTCGGCGCGTCGTCGCTCGAAGGAGCAGGCCAGTCGGCGTACCGAATACCAAGAATATCAAACATTCTGTTCACGCGACCTTCGCCGCCCACCAAGCTATGGATAGTTTTCACTTCCAGTGGGGAAAGCTTCCCCACGAGCTCGTCCGTCCACTGTTGAACTCGTTTAAAAACAGCTTCGTTCCCATCCTCGCGCCTCGGAAATTTTTTAAGAGTTCTTTCCCACACCTTCTCTAGATCCAAACTAGGCTTCTTCAAGCCCCTACCTTCGTACCTCGGGGTCATCCTCCACAACGAACCAAGTTGCCTCCGGCCAAGAGGCCAAATCTTGGCACAGCAATATTCCTCCACCAAATCACGGGCGCACTGGGAACGCGCAACAACCCTCAGGCAATCAACAGCAGCATGGGCCTCGATGCTCATCTTAGCTTCGGCACCCACATCTCCAAGCACCGGAAGCTCGCCGCAAAGCTCGGAGCTGTCACTAAGTTTGTAATAGAACCAGAACTCCTGCCATCCGCTGCTCCACTTGTTCCTCTGTGCTTGCACCGGCAGCTCCGCGCCGGCGCGATGGCAAAAAGTGTACACCGCAAATTGCCCAAGGCTGGTCTTGCCCTCGCTGTCCGTAATCTTGCGAGGCTGCATGTGAACGCGATGAGTACGAACAAAACCCTCGACATGCGGGACAACCCCCTGAGACCTGCAGGCCCAGACGTAGACCGACATCTTTGTGAAGCAAGAAGGCGTAAGCTGATGAAACCGCAGGTTGAACCTTCGCAAGACCGAAGTCACGAAGGAGTCAGCTGGGAAGCGAAGGCCAGCCGAAAAGAACTCTTCAAACACCACAACCTCGTCTGCATCCGGCTTCGGCACGGTCTCCCCACTGCTGGCCCTCGCTCTGCCTTCCTCAATCCAGCCCCCACCGCACGTAAGATGCAACCTCACTTGCACAAACCCGGCTCAAACCAAACTCAAAGCTAATCCCCTCATCCGCGGCTGCGGGAGAAACAGCGCGAGCAGTTTGCTTCAACCTAGCCATCTCTTCAACTGCAAACACTACCGAACAACGAACGCCTATCTCAACCCTCGCAGACAAGCTCAAACAAACCTTCGCTACAAGCAAATTGCAACAGCAAGATGGCTATAGCAACAGAGAGCACAATCGAAACTCCACACCTACTCGTGCTTTTATAGGCCGGGAAAACAAGCCCTTCACCCGACGAAGTCGGCACGACAACCAAAGAACGCGGCGCAAAAAACGAAACAGGCCTCAACAGTATAAAACAACAACGCAACGGCCCAGCCCAAAGCAGCCGCGGGCGTCGCTGCCGAGGGCCCCTTTCTGTCCCCATTAAAAGGCGCTGCTTGGGCCTAAACACGGTTTTTAGATCCAAGACAACGAGGGGCTACTGTTGGGGGAAAGGACCCTCGGCAGAGGCGCCGCCCGAACTGGTGGTCGAAATCAGCCCTCGCGCAACGATCTGGTGCGCTTGCGAGGTCCCTCTCCTATTGGAGACCGTCACCCTGACCCCCGGATGCGGGGACAACCCTCGTCGCTTTGTTGTACTTTTGTGCAGGTCTGAGGCGACGGTCGCACCGCAGGAAACCTTCGCTGACTCACGACGCCACCTTCGCTAGGAGCGAAGGTCCAGGCAAGCAGCGAAGGTACAGGCAGGCAGCGAGTGTGCGCTGCACCAAAGGCAAGCGAGACCGAAGGTCCGGCGAGCACGGCCGAAGGCTAAAACCTTCGTCCTTCTCTCCCGGGAGGCAAGTGAAGCCGGAGGTCCGGCAGATGACGGAGGTGTGCAGGCCCAAGGGCGAGCGCAGCCGAAGGTCAGGGCCGCCGCACCTCTCCCCGAAGGTGAACAAGGGCCAGGTGGCAGCGCGCTGGAGTGTGACCGACTAGGGGTTTCCGCTTCAGCTGTGTATTTACATTTTTGCCCTTCCTCCCTGCGCGGAGGCGAAGAATCTTTGCTGTACCCTTTTGTAATTTGGCCCGTGCCCCTTGGCATTCCCTATAAATACCAGGGGGATGAACAGTGTAAGGAGGACCTGGGGGGGGAATTCGAGTACTTTCCATTTCCGTTTCACCTTCGCTATTGCATCCGACGCTTGGCCACCTTCGCTCTCTCCCTGCACAAGTGCGGAGGTTGGGCAAGTGTGTTCCCAACAGCCTGCTTATATAGCCCCTCCAAATGAACGTGGGCCGTTGGATCAAACGACCTTAATCGCACGGTTTTCCTTAATCCCTTAGGTCGGTGGAGCATGATCCGCGAGACGGGCGCTGATTGGCCCTGAGACCTTGGCGGGCGCCCAAGGGGGGAGGGCGGGGCCCAGCCCCCGGACCCGCTCGGCCTCCCGCTCGTTCCCGTGGCTTCTGGACTCTTCTAGATGTTGGATAATTGCCGCACACGTTAATATCTCTATGTAAACCCGACGTGTGGGCCTTTCCTCCATATTTCCTAATAACCTCCTGCAGAAATAGACAAACACCAAAACTCGTGGAATTCTGTCAGATAAAACCCTAAGTCTAGGTGTTGGTTGCATTTGGATCCTTTTCTTTATTTATTTGATGATATATTTGGTACTTATCTCGATTTGTTCTTTTTCGGCCTTTCTCTTGGCTTTTGGACATCTCGAGTGAGTTTTCTCCTTCTATCTACATCTGCTTTCTTTTTATTTTGATTACGGTTACTATGAGTTGACGATGCACTCATCAAGGGGGAGATTGCGAACACAAGGTTGATATGTGCCCTTGTGGTTCCGTTCCTGAGTGATGAGTGATCGGTCAACGGGCAACATGTCTTTTGGCTGTGTTGATGTGCAGGTGTGGAGCTCGGAGACCATGGTCGAAGGTGAGATGAAGGTCAAGTAGAGACGTGCCGTGCCGACGGACCAGGAGTGGTGAAGGGCGGACGTGAGGCTTGGACTGACAGACCGAGAGACCTGAGGACCAACTGTGGTAGCTGGCATGTGGCATTGGCAAGCAAGAGCACATGGGGATGTGCGGTGCATCGACCGAGTCGAGAGGAAGGTGATGACGTCGTGACACCTGGCGGGAGGCCGAGAAGGAAGGCGAATGCACTGTGCCCGGCGTGGAGGCTGGACATGCTCTGACATCGGTGCTGGAACTCAAGGTGTGCGAACCACATCCCGTCTACAATGCAGGTTTGGTAGTTGAGCCTCGAAAAACTACCCTCGACGGTTTCCGAGTTTGGGCCACAAAACTCAGGGTGGCGGGTTTACGAGTTTGGGCCTCAAAACTCGGTGAGGACGGTTTCCAGGTTTGGCCTCAAAACCTGGGCTTGCGGGTTTCTGAGTTTGGGCCACAAAACTCAGCCGGAGGACAGGTTTCCCGGTTTCATCCCCAAAACCGGGGGGGAGGTCCAGGTTTCCCGGTTTCAGCCTCAAAACCGGGGGAGGTCCAAAAAGGACGGTCGACGCGTGGTGGCGTGGAGAGGCTGGGCGGCGGCGAACCTATCCACGAGGAATGCGCGGTGGTCAATAGGACGACACGTGGTGGCATCCTGAGGCTTGCGTCGAGGTGAAGCTAAGGATGAGGAAGGCGTGGGCCGTCGGATCAACAATCAGCAGAGTTGGATCGGGATACCCCTAGGGTTTTCCACTTCGCTCTTGTATCTAGGGGTAGAAGAGGATTACTGTATTAGGCTATAAATAAGAGAGGCACCCCTCCTCTCTCCCATCCTTGCAGCATTTGTTTCCTGAGCTCTCTTTCTCTAGCCCCCGCTTAGGTTCCAATCATACCTCGCTGCCTGTGATCCGCAGAGACAGGAATCATACCTCTGTGTATTTAGATCTTTTATGGAAACAAGATCGTAATCTCGTTGTCTCCTCATGTGGAGGAGTTTCAGCTGGAATTGAAATCGATTCGCGTTTTGTGTTCGTGTTCTTCGTGTTTCGTTTTTTCATCTCCTGGAGGTTTGCCTCGTTCTCCCTCTCTGTGAGATGATTTTCGATTCCACTTGAATCAGTTTGTTCTATGTCGTGAACTCCTTCTTTCCACCAAAGGATTTCTCCCCTAACCTCTCAACGACATAGATCAGGCTGATTTCGCGTTCGTTCTTTGTTCTTTCCCTCTTTTTGGTGTTTCTCAGATTATTCTCGATTTACTTGGTTTGGTGTGATGATTTCTTAGGATTAGCATCCCAATACGTAGAGGAACATCTGGGAGGATTTTGATCGAAGTCCCATTTGATTTGGTGAAGTTTGATTTGAATTTGAGTTTGAACACCTAACCTCTCAACGACATAGATCAGGCTGATTTCGCGTTCGTTCTTCGTTCTTTCCCTCTTTTTGGTGTTTCTCAGATTATTCTTGATTTACTTGGTTTGGTGCGATGATTTCTTAGGATTAGCATCCCAATACGTAGAGGAACACCTGAGGAGGAGTTTGATCGAAGTCCCTTTTTGGTGTTTTTGCACTTTTTGTGTGTTGGCGGACAGTCCGCGGTCAGTTGGCGGACAGTCCGTGCATCGGGTCTTGGCCAGGTTAGTCAGGCGCAGCCCCATGACTGTTCATTGTAAAGTGAACGGCGGACAGTCCGCGGTACAAACCCGCGGACAGTCCGGGACCTGTCCAGCAGACTTGCAGAACTATTTGGTTTCTGTGTTTTTGCCAGCGGACAGTCCGACACCCAGTTGCGGACAGCCCAGGACTCAACGGCGGACAGTCCGGGATTGGCCCCGGACAGTCCGCGAATCTGCAGATTGTGCAGTTTTGCTTTGGGGCTTTTGCACTTGGTTTCGGGCATTCTCCGGGGGTTCCGCTGTACCACTAGGACATCTCCTAGGGTATCCACCTATTCTTAGGTCGTGAACTCACCGGTCCTCTCGAGTCTTCACTTTTGGGTGATTTTCTGGGACAAGGGCCATTTGATTCACGAGTTGAATTTGAGGCTCCCATTCCCCCCTCTGGTCGCCGATTCGGTCCTTCAATTGGTATCAGAGCCAGTTAAGGGATCCACTCTACCTTAATCAGTTTCAGATCCTAAGGGCGACATGGATCGAGGGAACGGCAAGGCTCCCTATTTCGATGGGATGAACTATCCCTATCGGAAGATTCAGATGCGTGCTTATCTCAACAACATCAGATCTTCTGTGTGGGAGATATGCGAGAACGCTGAGTACGAGGTCCTTGCGGCTCGTGTGGGTCAGGTTCAGATTGACTTACATGAGGCTAACTCCAAGGCTCGTAATGCTCTTTTGGCCAGCATCTCCCTTCCTGAGTTCGAGCGTGTCTCTGAGCTTGAGACGGCACGAGAGATCTGGGTGAAGCTTCAAAGCTATCATGAGGGACCATTCCGGTCAAGACCAGACTCTTTGAGACCTACAAGCGAGAGTATGAGAACTTTGTTCAGTTGGAGGGAGAGACGATTGACGCCATGTTCGCTCGTTTCCAAACGATTGTGAACAAGATGCGTGCCAATCGGGCTAACCTACCTTATGATGATCATGAGAGGGCACTCAAGCTTCTATACGCCTTGGATCGGAAGGTATGGGAGGTGAAGGTGTCGACTATCATCGAGTCTCCTTCTTATGACACCCTCACCGTGGACGAGCTATTCAGCAAGCTCACGTCCACCGAGATCGATCACTTGACTCAGGCCAAGCTGAAGAACCCATCTTCACATTCCATGGCTCTCGTCTTAGGCAAGGGTGGATCGACTCTTTTTGCTGACGCTTCACCACATCTCTTTGTTTTGTCTTCTTTGCTTTCAGTGACAGAGGAGCAGGTTGAGGCATTGGGCGATGATGAGCTCGCCCTCATCATCACCTGGTTCTCGCGGTTCTAGAACAACCGCCTGAATCTCCAGCGTGGTGGCGCACGTGAGGGCTGCTACAGATGCGGAGATCTAGATCACTTCATCGCGAGCTGCCCCAAGCGCGACAAGAGCTTCCCCGGCAAGAACCACAACTCCAGGCGCAAGGGCAAGCCGGAGAACAAAGCCGAGAAGAAGAAGAAGGGCAGCTATCGCCGGGAGGACGCGGAGAAGGCTTTCGACGCCGGCAGGCGTGCCTTCATCGCCTTCATCAGCGATGTCGAGAAGAGCTCCGACGGCGACTCCAGCGATGATGGGTCCGAGCACAAGAATGAAGAACGCTTCAACGGACTCTGCTTCTTCGGCAATTCCTCCAAGGGCTTCTGCACCATGGCATTGGATGAGGAGGACCGCAAGTGTCAGGACAAGGACGTCGACACCGACGACGACGACGACGACGCTTCCGAGGTATCATCCTCTTCTCTTATTGATCATCTTGTCGGTGAGCGTGACACCTTAGCTGACATAGTCCTCGGTCAAGACAAGCAACTTAAGCGTGCCATTAGAGAGCGCAACGAGTTCAAAGCCAAGATGGTAGAGGCGCTTAAGGAGCTTGAGAGCGTTAGGACCAAGGTGAAGGTGACCGAGGAGGAGGAGTGTGATGAGTGCACGATGCACATGACTAACTTTGCCACCATGCAAACCAAGTATGCCTCTTTGATCAAGGTGTATGATGAGCTGAAGAGTAGGCTAGACTTGGTTGGTGAGTGCAAAGTTTGTGCCTCCCTGAAGAAGGAGCTGGAGGAAGTGAAGGCGAGGTCTTCTTTGCTGGGTGCATGCAAGTCCTGTCCAGGCTTGTGAACTGAGTTGGCAGAAGTTAGTGCCAAGCTTGCTGAAGCCATGAAGGCCAGCTCAGTTAGCACCTTGTCCGCTCCATGTGAGCGATGCGCGGCGATGGAGCTTGAGATTGCCAACTGTCGGCATGACAGGATGCAAACCGAGGAGGAAAACACATACCTTCGGTCCATCCTTGAAGGACCGAGAAAGCTACCCGAAAGCGACCAGAGGGGGGGGTGAATGGGAGCTTCAAAATTTCCTTTTGGAAACTAGATGCCACTGTCCCAAACTCAACCCCAAAAGCGAACCCTAGAGCTTGCTAATGTCCACGACCCTAGATGTTGGGTGGATGCTTCCACGAAGCACAGCGGGACACTAGACAACCCTAGAAGGCCAACGCAAAAGACGAAACTCGAGTCCAATCAAGAACGAACGAACCGCGAACGAAACGGCGCGAAACTGGATCGACCGGACTCTGCCTGCGTCCGGTCAGCTGGGACCAGACGCGTCCGGTCAGCCAAAAACCGGTTTTGGACCTCTCTGGAACTGACCGGACGCAGTGACTGCGAGCGTCCGGTCGATTCCCGTGCGTCCGGTCACAAGCACGTTCGAGTAGTGAACAGGACTATGGGCGAGTCCGGTCACCACTAAACTCCAGCGTCCGGTCAGAGCAAAAACCAGAACACGCTCAAACCTTCAACGACCGGACGCGTCCGGTCAAGTCGTGACCGGCGTCCGGTCACCCCGAAACTGCACTGAAACTCCGGCGATTCAACCCGATCTCCTCCGAATCAAGTGCTCTAGGCTTGGGATTCGATCTGAGGAGTCACAAGGAGGTTAGTGAGCTATCTCTAAGAGATCATGGCTCGAACCTAACTCCAAATCGGTGAATCGAAGGAATTCGGGGGAGGGAAGAAAAAGAGACCCGAAACTAAAACTTGATCGATCTCCTAGACCGTGAGGTTAGAGATGATTTCTTTCGGTGGAAAGAAGTGCCTCACGATCTAGAACAACTCAGTTCAAACAGAATCGCAAAAGATGAACCGAGCACAAAGATCAAGCGACGGGAAAACTCAAGGCACAAAGCAATCCGCGAAGAACATGATGAACATGAAATCAAAACGCGAATTGACACCAAGAGATGGGATCCAAGGTGAGGATACGGCCTCACTTCCTCGAATCAACAGTACACAGAGTGGAGTCTCTCTGCGGATCTCAACTAGCTAAAGCAGGGGTGGGAGAGTGGAAAACCCTAGCATAGAAGGCACTAACTGAAATAGCTAAAACTGAGATGGGGAGGAGGGTGTCTCCCCTGGACTACTTATACTAACCTAGCCTAAGTCTATTTCCTACTCTACCCCTCTCTACTCTAATTACAGAGCGGGCCAGGAAAACCCTAAGGCTAATCTGGTCCACCCGCTGGTGGTAGGTAGATCCGACGGCCACGCCCGCACGGTCTTCCGCGTCGCGTCCACGCAACCTTCAGATCGCCGCCACGTGCCGCCACCACTCTGCACCCCGGTTTTGTGGCCCAAACCGGGAAACCAGCCTTTTCCATCAGCCCCCGGTTTTGAGGCCCAAACCGGGAAACCCGCCTCCAGCCCGAGTTTTGTGGCCAAACTCGGAAACCGTCCACGCCCAGTTTTGAGGCTCAACTGGAAACCGCCACGCCCAGGTTTTGTGGCTCAACCTGGAAACCCAGCACCCAGGTTTTGAGGCCCAAACCTGGAAACCGTCCACCGTTGGTTTTTCCCGGGCTCTACCAACAAACCGGCGTCGTAGAGGGGATGCACCGCCTGTGCACCCCTTCCACCGACATGATCGCACTTCTCCGCTTGTCGCTGTCGCAGGCTGCCAGCCACCACAGCTGATCCTCCGGCCTCCAGTCCATCAGTCAAGTCCACGTCCGCCCTTCACCGTCCGATACATCGGCATGGCACGTCCGCCGCACGGCACGCCCATCCTTCATCGCGCCCGGTCCGTCGGCACGGCACGTCGCAACTTGACCTTCACCCGCCATCGATCACTGTCTCCGTGCTCGACACCTGCACAACACAAGCCAAAGAACATGCATCATCTCCGTTGACAATCACTCATCACACAGAGACTCGGCATACACCCATGTATCCGCAATCTCCCCCTTGATGAGTGCATTGTCAACTCCACAACAAATCATGAATAAGAAGAAGGAGGTAGGAAGGAGTGAGAAGAGAAAACCCAACCAAATGACCCAAAAGCCTAACAAAAGCCAAAGAAGGTCAAGTGGATGAAGCGAAAACTTGGTCCCCAAAGACATGGGCAACGGCTCGACGCAACCAAGCAAAGCAAAGCTAGCCCTCAAGAAGAGGTAGAACAGGCTCAACACCGCTAGCAGATACCAATTGAAGATCGGAGGACAACAGAAGCAAAATGCTAGTCCCTCAAGATAGAGGCACAGAGGCTCAACACAACTAGCAAGAAAATCACTCCGAACCAATTGGAAATCAACCCAAACCAAATGGGAAAGCACACCAGACGATACCAATTGAAAGCCAAATGAAAAAGCTTATGAAAGCTCATGAAAAGCTAGGAACGTTTGCTAGTCCCTCAAGACAGAGGCAACGGCTCAACACAACTAGCAAACTCCCCCTCGACAAATGCAAGCAACTAGGACAAATGATTCTCCCCTTAGTTGATCAACACAGGAGCATATGATTTGCATAAATTTCTCCCCCTAGTTGAAAATGCACTTATCAAGGCCAAAAGGTATCGGAGAAGCAACTCCCTTCACATAAACTCCCCCTGAACACAAGATCTCCTTCCACAATGCATATGAGTCAAAATGCAAGTTAGGAGCTTCAAGTATATAGTCAAAAGAGTGCAAAGATGCTCTAATCAGTATAGCTCCAACATCTCAATTAAGCACTCAAATAGCAAAGGCTCAGACTGATCACTTATACGAAATATGAAGCATATGAGCATGTGAGCAGTTTTAAGCCAAAAGGATAGTCACCATCAAAATAGCACTAGACATGTATAGAAGGAATCCAAACAAGTGCTAAGCATATATACAAGGTGAACTACCCCTAGCAAAGTTCAATCATCATGCATAGGAATGAAGCATATACTTGTGATTTCAAATTCATATCGGAGTTGCAGCGGTAAAAGAATTCACAAGTTCATTTTTGGCATGTGATTGCGAGAGGTTGAAAGCTTGTCATCGCCTAACTTTTCAACCGTGCGAAGCCTATGCCGAAGCAATCAGAAGCTTAAAGCAACGGTTTCGGTCATACACTACATGGCTCAAGTTTAACTCAAAGTGCAATGAGAAACAGTCTCAATACCATGAGGTGTTGACAAGCAATCCCATCTCGATCTTTTCAATTCAACAATACTTGGTTCAGATTTTAAGCAAGTTATGAACAACCAAGCAAGTGAATGACTCAGAACTAGAGACATAGCAACCTAGCATATATGAAAAGCAGGAATGGACTCAACACACCCTACACATGCTAGTTGCATATCTCAATGGTGAACATTTTCAGATTTATATACATTAGGCATAATTCACCATTCCAAAAATAGCTCGCTCATAACATGTAACAGTGATCAGAAAGAGCATAAGCTACAAGCATCATCATAAGTATCGGAGCAATACTAACAAGAGCATAATTACATTCTAGTGAATATAGACATGAAGCTCAGAATGTAAATGCGTATGCCCGACACAAAACTGAAAGAAGAAGATACCAATTGGAAAGACTCAAGAAACTCAAAAGAAAAGACCTCAAAATAAAAGAGTCAGTCTGTACATCTCAAAATGCTTCCCCCATCTAAAAGGGGAAACACACACCAAGCTCACCCCTCAACCTATTAAAGGTTGATTCGTCTAAAGGCTTGGTGAAAATATCAGCCAATTGGTGATGAGTATCGACATGGCGAAGGTCGATATCACCCTTCTCCTGGTGGTCTCGCAAGAAATGAAAGCGCACATCAATGTGTTTGGTTTTCGAGTGAAGCACGGGG
Source organism: Coix lacryma-jobi var. lacryma-jobi (assembly GCA_009763385.1). NCBI lineage: Eukaryota > Viridiplantae > Streptophyta > Magnoliopsida > Poales > Poaceae > Coix > Coix lacryma-jobi. Next base: position 18,737 of record VDCT01000969.1, read on the forward strand.
TTCTTAGCAACGCTAATGGCACTCGTGCTGTCACAAAGCAAAGGAACTCGAGTAAAGCTCAAACCAAAATCACGCAAAGTGGCCATCATCCAGAGTAACTGGGAACAGCAGCTAGCCGCAGCAACATATTCAGCCTCCGTGGTAGACTGAGCGACACTAGACTGCTTGCGAGAAGACCACGACACCAGAGAAGATCCAATAAACTGGCAAGTCCCAGAAGTGGACTTGCGCTCGGTGCGACAACCAGCAAAATCGGCATCAGAAAAGCCACAAAGCGAGAGGGTGGAAGAAGCAGAATACCAAATCCCGAACTCAGGCGTGAAACGAAGGTACCTGAAGATGCGCTTCACCGCCTGACGGTGAGAAGTGCGTGGCGAAGCCTGAAAGCGCGCGCACAAGCACACGGCGAACTGAATGTCCGGCCGTGTCGCCGTCAGGTAGAGCAGCGATCCAATCATGCTGCGGTACTCCTTCTGGTCCACTGCTTCTCCATCCGTGTCGGCATCCAGGGCAGTCGTCGTCGACATGGGCGTCGGAAGAGGCTTGGCCTCACCCATGTCGAACCGCTTCAGCAAGTCCCTCGTGTACTTGCCCTGGTGCACAAACGTCCCCTCTCGGGATTGCTTAATTTGCAACCCGAGAAAGAAAGTCAGCTCGCCCATCATGCTCATCTCGAACTCCCTGCTCATAGTATCTGCAAACTTGGCAACCAAAGCGTGAGAAGAACCACCGAAAATGATATCATCCACGTAAATTTGGACCAAGAGAGTATCTTTGCCTTGCTTGAGGAGAGAAAGAGCGTTTATCAACACATCCCATTTTAAAACCCTTAGCTAGCAAAAAGGTTTTTAATCTCTCATACCAGGCTCTAGGGGCTTGTTTCAAACCATACAAAGCTTTGTGGAGTTTAAAGACATGGTTTGGAAACTTGGGATTTTCAAAACCGGGGGGTTGCTGGACATAGACCTCCTCCTCAATGTAGCCGTTTAAGAAGGCACTCTTGACATCCATTTGAAAAAGTTTGAAACCCATGGATGCAGCATAAGCCAAGAGTATCCTAATAGCCTCCAAACGAGCTACAGGAGCGAAGGTCTCCTCATAATCTATCCCCTCCTTCTGACTATAACCCTTCGCTACAAGCCGGGCCTTGTTTCTCACAATGTGGCCCTCCTCTCCTTGCTTGTTTTTAAATACCCATTTTGTCCCAATAGGTTTACAGTCAGGAGGTGGTGGCACTAGAACCCAAACCCGATTTCGCTCAAAGTTCTCTAGCTCCTCATGCATGGCATTGACCCAATCCGGATCCGTCAATGCGTGTCCAACATCTCGGGGCTCAAAAGACGCAACAAAAGCAGAATGAGCAAAGTGCGAGATGTGCTGTGACCTGGAGCGAGTAACTCGCTCGTCGATGTCGCCGATCATCTGCTGAGGAGGGTGCTGGCGCTGGATGTGTCGTGGCGCCTCCCGGGAAGAAGTGACCTCCCCCTCAACAGTAGCTGGTTCACCCCGGGTACAAAAGGTACCGCGCGAGGTGGATCCCACGGCCCCCAGGAAGAAGAAGTGTCGGGGCCGTGAGTCGTCGTCGAGGCCGCTCCTTGCGGCACGGCAGGTGGAGGGGGTGCTGGATCATCTATACCTTCAGCACCCTCGTCCTCGTCATCGAAAAGAGGCTCTCCAACCTCATGATCACCTGCACGCTCAAAACGAGAAGAGGGACAAACAAGAGTCTCGTCGAAGGTGACATCTGATGTCTCCATGACTCGGTTAGTGTCAAGGTTAAGTACACGATAAGCTCGAGTGTGAGTGCCATAACCCAAAAACACACCGTCAGAAGAACGAGACTCAAACTTGTCCAGGTTGCCTTTTTTCAATATAAAACAGTGGCAACCAAAGACTCTAAAATAACTCACCTTGGGCTGGCGACCAAAACGCAACTCATAAGAGGTCTTCTTCAAAAACGCTCTCAGAAAAATGCGATTCGAAATGTAGCATGCAGTGTTCATAGCTTCGGCCCAAAAGCGCCTAGGAGTCCTATGCTCATCAAGCATCGTCCTGGCCATCTCAACAAGGGTCCGATTCTTCCTCTCTACAACACCATTTTGGGGTGGTGTATAGGGGGAAGAAAACTGATGCTCCAAACCAAGGCGGTTACAAAACTTCTCAAAATCCGAATTTTTAAACTCGGAACCATTATCACTCCGAATAGCTCGCATCGAGTTCAAAGGGAACTCGTTCTGAAGACGCAAAATCAGATTGCGAGCAAATGAGAAAGTCTCGGTCTTCTCAGCTAAAAAGAAGACCCACGAATATCTCGAAAAGTCGTCAACAACAACCAAAACATACCACTTGCCACCAACCGAGCTCACCCGAGCCGGACCAACAAGGTCCATATGTAAAAGCTCTCCGGGGTGCGAGGTCATGACCTTAGTCACTGGATGGTGGGGAGCGGCAACCATCTTCCCATGTCTGCAAGAATGGCAAACTAGATCCTTCTCCATCGAAAGCTTGGGCAATCCTCGGATTAGGCCAAGTGAGCTAAGTCTTGCAAGCAAGTCGAAGCTTAAGTGACCGAGCCTCCTATGCCACTTCCAAAGATCGGAGAAGAAGGACTAGCCAAAAGACAGCGAGAAGAACCAAACGACTCCGAGAAATTCGCGCAAAAGACTTTCCCAAAGGGCGAAATCAGACATACAAGATCGCCCTGAGGATCTAAGATGCGACTAAGGTTCGGTTTGAAACGAATCTCATAGTCATCATCAAAAAGTTGCGAAACAGAAAGAAGGTTAAAATGCAGGTTAGAAACAAGAGCAACATCGCGCAACACAAAGTGCTCATTAACCCGCACGTCCACGAGACAATACCTTACCTTTACTATTGTCGCCGAAGGTTATGTACTCCTTTCCGGCGACCGGGCTAAGGCTGGAGAACCACTTGGTGTTTCCGGTCATGTGCCTCGAACAACCGGAATCCACCAACCAAATGTCCTCCAACCGTCTACCTACATCAATAAAAGACATAGGGTGAGCATACGGTCCAACACTGGGGTTAGTGAAATAAGGGAAATACCAGTGTTGGGCCGGCTGCTCAAAAGAACGGTTAGTGTAAAAACCATTCCTAGCACGTCTACGAGGGAAGCGATCACCACGCTGAGAAAACGTGGTCCGGGGAAGAAGCGCTCACCGGTATCAAACTGCGGTGGGGGAAAGCGCTCAAAAGCCTCCGCCACGGGGTCCGTTACCTGCAAAAGCAGGACCCCGTCGGGCACGCTCTCTACGAGGTTACGCCTAGGAGCCTGGGGCTCAACTGCTCTAGCGTCTCTCCTCGGAGCTCTCTCCTGCCTAGGCCTAACAAACTGAGGTGCTGGACCTCTAGGCCTAGTCTCCCTCCTCGGGGCTCTCATCTCCTGCCTAGGCCTGGGACCCTGACGTCCGGACCTAGCAGCTCTCCCCTGGGCCTTCGGTACATGTCCACCATGAGCTGGATGGTACATGTCCGGGTTCTCCATCTCCCGAGCCCTGCGCGCCTCTCTCTTGCGCCTAAAGCAGAACTCGCTCAAGTGACCATCTCTCCCACAAAAATCACACTGGTACCTCACCGCACGCACAGGGGGTTGTTGGTGACCAGGGCTGTGGGTGTGGCTCACTTTGCCTTTGCCCTTTGTGGCAACTCCTCACGAATGGGTGGCATAGCATCAAGCTTGTTTCTGAGGTGGTTTGGCTTGGGTGCCCAAACTGGGTTCTTGGGAGGAGCTCTCGGGGGTTCCTCAACCACACCATCTTGGGTGATAGGCTTGGCTGGCTCTTTGAGTGGAAGCTTGGCAAGTTTGGGAGTAGTGGTGGAATTGGGCTTCTCACATGGGTTCAGACCACTAGACTCTCCAATCTTCCCAAAACTGAGAGATCAACACTCTGAGCAAAACCTACACCAGGGGCACCAACAGCTCGCTTGAATTGGGAGATCATCATCCCGAGCTGCGGCTCACTACTGGAGACCCATGACAAGATGGACCGAAGGTATGTGTTTTCTTCCTCGGTTTGCATCTTGCCATGCTTCACATTGGCAATCTCCATCTCCAGGCCCTCACACAAAGCACACCTCGACACAAGTGCTATCTGAGCTGGCCTCTAAAGACTCAAGCTTGGCATTCTTCTCTGCCAACTCAGATTGCAAGACAGGACAAGTCTTGCACGCACCCAACAGCTGCGGCCTAGCACGGAGCTCATCCACCTCTCCAACCAACGCAGCATACTTACCTCTCAGAGTGAGAAGGTCAGTCATGTGCGCGGTGCACGACTCGCACTCCGCCTCCTCCGACACTACCACGGTGGACCGAGCGAACTCAAGCTCCTTCACCGTGTCCTCCCACTTCTGCCTAAACTCCTTGCGCTCTCTAGCGGCACGCCTAAGCAACTTATCTTGGCTAAGGAGGGCAGCAGTCAACTTCTCAACCTCGGAGGAAAGCTCGTCGTAGGTGAGAGATACCTGGGAGGTGTCGTCGTCGTCGTCGTTCCGAGGGGTACGCTCCGGCTCGCCGTCGACCTCATCGCCCAGCGCCATGGTGCAGAAGCCGTCGTCGTCGGCGAAGAAGCAGAGGCCGTTCAGCTTGTCCTCGATCCTCTTCTTCTTCTCGGACTCGTCATCGCTCGAGCTGGCGGAGTCGTCATCCGAGCCGTCGACGTCGCTGAGCGTGGCGAAGAACGCGCGCTGCTCAGCTTGCTGCTTCTCCAAGTACTTCTTCTTGATGTACTCTTTGTCGAAGCCGCCCCGTTTCTTGTGCCTTGGGGGACGTGCTTCTCCTTGTACTTGGAGTCGCGCTTGCGCCCATGTTCGCCCTTGCCCAAGTGCTTGTTCTTCTTGGGGCAGTTGGCGATGAAGTGGTCGGGGTCGCCGCACTCGTAGCATCCCGTGCGTCCTCCTCCTCGACGACGGTTCATGCGGTTGTTGTGGAACCGCGAGAACCGGTTGGCAAGCAAAGCCAACTCGTCGTCTCCCAAAGACTCCAGCTGGTCCTCTGTCACAGAAAAGAGAGAAGAAAGCGCAAAGCCAGCTGAGGGGTTAGAGGAAGAGCCGGAAACCAAAGCCATGGACGGGCGAGAAGGATTTTCAAAGAAGCCCTCGCCATAGCATCAATCTCACTGGACTTGAGCTTACTGAAGAGCTCGTCGCAGGTGAGGGTCTCATAGTTCGGCGATTCGATGATTGCCTGAACCTTGGAGTCCCACACCGAACGGTCAAGAGTGTGCAAAAGCTTCAAAGCACGCTCATGATCGTCAAATGGCAACTGCTCTCTGTTAGCCCTCATCCTGTTGACAATCACCTGAAAGCGAGCGAATAAACTTTCTATGCTCTCGCCAGGTTGATGTCTAAAGTTCTCATACTCTCGCTTGAACGACTCGTAGAGTCGGGTTTTGACTTGAGAGGTGCCCTCATGAAAACGCATGAGAGTGTCCCAGATCTCCCGAGCCGTAGCGAGGTGAGAAACACGATCAAACTCACCCATGCTCAAACAAGAGAAAAGAGCATTACGGGCTCGGCTATTGGCATCGTGCTCATCGATCTGCTGTTGAGTCACACGAGCAGCCAAGACCACGTAATCAGGGGAGTTGCAAATATCCCAGATCGAAGCGCCCAAGCTCTGCAAATAGGCCGACATACGTATCTTCCAATACGCATAGTTCGTCCCATCGAAAAACGGCGGTTTGCCCACGCCGCGATCCATGTCGCCTTCGGTGGATCTGGAACCGGCTAAGGTGGAAGATCCTTAACCCGCTCCGATACCAATTGAAGGACCGAGAAGCTACCCGAAAGCGACCAGAGGGGGGGGTGAATGGGAGCTTCAAAATTTCCTTTCGGAAACTAGATGCCACTGTCCCAAACTCAACCCCAAAAGCGAACCCTAGAGCTTGCTAATGTCCACGACCCTAGATGTAGGGTGGATGCTTCCACGAAGCACAGCGGGACACTAGACAACCCTAGAAGGCCAACGCAAAAGACGAAACTCGAGTCCAATCAAGAACGAACGAACCGCGAACGAAACGGCGCGAAACTGGATCGACCGGACTCTGCCTGCGTCCGGTCAGCTGGGACCGGACGCGTCCGGTCAGCCAAAAACCGGTTTTGGACCTCTCTGGAACTGACCGGACGCAGTGACTGCGAGCGTCCGGTCGATCCCCGTGCGTCCGGTCACAAGCACGTTCGAGTAGTGAACAGGACTATGGGCGAGTCCGGTCACCACTAAACTCCAGCGTCCGGTCAGAGCAAAAACCAGAACACGCTCAAACCTTCAACGACCGGACGCGTCCGGTCAAGTCGTGACCGGCGTCCGGTCACCCCGAAACTGCACTGAAACTCCGGCGATTCAACCCGATCTCCTCCGAATCAAGTGCTCTAGGCTTGGGATTCGATCTGAGGAGTCACAAGGAGGTTAGTGAGCTATCTCTAAGAGATCATGGCTCGAACCTAACTCCAAATCGGTGAATCGAAGGAATTCGGGGG
>VDCT01000106.1:0-29335 GCA_009763385.1 Coix lacryma-jobi var. lacryma-jobi
CCCTAGCACGGCGCACCTCTCTCTTGCGCCGAAAGCAGAACTCGCTCAAGTGTCCATCTCTCCCACAGTGCTCACAATGTACCTCACCCATCTCGCTCTCAAAGGGGTTGTTGGTACACACGGTTTGTGGGTGATCACCTTGCCCTTCTGTGGCAAACACTCCTCCTGGATAGGTGGCATCGATCAAGCTTGTTCTTCAAGTGGTTGGGTTTGGGATGCCACACTTGGTTCTTGGGTGGAGCTCTCGGAGGTTCTTCAACACTCCATCCTTGGTGTTTAGGCTTGAGTGGCTCTTTGGGTGGAAGCTTGGTAAGTTTGGGAGTAGTGGTGGAGTTGGGCTTCTCACAAGGGTTAAGACCACTCGACTCTCCAATCTTCCCAAAAGTAGAAATATCAAATCAACACCGGAGCAAATCCTACACTAGGACCTCCAGCAACTCGCTTGAATTGGGAGATCATCATCCCGAGCTGCGGCTCACCACAAGACACCCATGACAAGATGGTCCGAAGGTATGTTGTTTGTCCTCCTCGGTTTGGCATCTTGTCAGATGCTTCACGTTTGCAATCTCCATCTCCAAAACCCTCACACAAAGCGCACCTAGTCACACAAGTGCTAACCACCGAGCTGGCCTCCTCAAGAGACAACAAGCCTTGGCAATTCTTCTCTGCCAACACTCGGATTGCAAGACAGGACAACTCTTGCAATGCACACCCAGACATCATGGGTCTAGCCGAGCTCATCCACCTCTCCTACCAAACACAGCATACTTGCTCCTCAAAGTGAGAAAGGTCAGTCATGTGTGTGGTGCACATCTCACACTCCTCCTCATCTGTAACAACCACGGTGGACTTGACTGAATCAAGTTCCTTCACCGTATCCTCCCACTTCTGCATAAACTCCTTGCGCTCTCTAGCGACACGCCTAAGCAGCTTATCTTGACTAAGAAGCGTGACAGTAAGTTTCTCGACCTCAGCGGAAAGCTCATCGGGGGTCAGAGATACCTGGGAGGTGTCGTCATCGTCGTCGTCATTCCGAGGAGTGTCCACCAGCTCGCCGTCGACCTCCTTGCTGAGGGCCCTGGTGCAGAGGTTGTTGTCGTCGGCGAAGAGCAGAGGCCGTTGAGCTTGTCCTCGATCCTCTTCTTCTTCTCGGACTCGTCGTCGCTTGAGGAAGCGGAGTCGTCGTCCGAGTCGTCGACGTCGCTGAGCGTGGCAAAGAACGCACGCTGCTCAGCTTGGGCCTTCTCCAAGTACTTCGTCTTGATGTACTCCTTGTTGAAGCCGCCCTTCCGCTTGTGCCTTGCGGGGACGTACTTCTCCTTGCACTTGCCGGAGTCGTACTTGTGCCCATGATCGCCCTTCCCAAAATGCTTGTTCTTCTTGGGACAGTTAGCGATGAAGTGGTCGGGGTCGCCGCACTCGTAGCATCCCGAGCGTCCTCCTCCGCGGCGACGGTTCATGCGGTTGTTGTGAAACCGCGTGAACCGGTTGGCAAGCATAGCCAACTCGTCGTCTCCCAAAGATTCCAGCTGCTCCTCTGTGACAGAAAAGAGAGAGGATAGTGCAAAGCCTCCAGAGGGGTTAGCAGAAGAGCCAGAAACTAAAGCCATAGTCGGGCCAGAAGGGTTCTCATAAGAAGCCCTCGCCATGGCATCAATCTCACTGGACTTGAGCTTACTGAAGAGCTCGTCGCACGTGAGGGTCTCATAGTTAGGTGATTCAATGATCGCCTGAAACTTTGGAATCCCACACCGACCGATCAAGAGTATGCAAAAGCTTCAAAGCCCTCTCATGATCGTCGAAAGGCAACAACTCCTTGTTAGCCCTCATCCTGTTGACAATCACCTGAAAGCGAGCGAATAAACTTTCTATGCTCTCGCCAGGCATATGTCGAAAGTTCTCATACTCTCGCTTGAACGACTCGTAGAGACGGGTTTTGACGTGAGAGGTTCCCTCATGAAAGCGCATGAGGGTAGCCCAAATCTCCCGAGCCGTAGCGAGGTGAGAAACACGATCAAACTCACTCATGCTCAAACATGAGAAAGAGCATTACGTGCTCGGCTATTGGCATCATGCTCATCGATCTGATGCTGAGTCACATGAGCAGCCAAGACAACGTAATCGGCAGAGTTGCAAATATCCCAAATGGAAGCACCCAAACTCTGCAGATAGGCCGACATGCGTATCTTCCAATACGCATAGTTCGTCCCATCAAAGAACGGTGGTTTGCCCACGCCGCGATCCATGTCGCCTTCTGTGGATCTGGAACCGGCTAAGGTGGAAGATCCTTAACCCGCTCCGATACCAATTGAAGGACCGAGAAGCAACCAGAAAGCGACCAGAGGGGGGGTGAATGGGAGCTTCCAAATTTCCTTTCGGAAACTAGTAGCCACTGTCCCGAGAATCACCTGAAAGACAAACCCTAGAGCTTGCTAATGTCCACGACCCTTGATGTAGGGTGGATGCTTCCCAGAACCACAGCGGGACACAACACAACTCTAGAAAGCCAACGCAAAAGACGGAAACCAAATCCGACAACGAGCGAGCGAACTGCGAACGAAACAGCCTGAGACAGTACTGACCGGACTCACCCTGCGTCCGGTCAACAATCACCGGACGCGTCCGGTCGACCAAACCCTGATTTGGAACCTTACTGTTCCAGACCGGACTCACGGGCAAGGAGCGTCCGATCAACAACAGTGCGTCCGGTCAATAGAAGACAAGCACGATGAACAGTGAAGGAGGCGCGTCCGGTCACACCCTGAAGCCAGCGTCCGGTCAAGTCACGAAACAGGCCAAGCTGAGCCTTCAACGACCGGACTCACAGGGAGCGTCCGGTCGATGAACAGCCAGCGTCCGGTCACCCCGCGATTTCACAGTTCGTCCACCGAATCAACTCGATCTCACCCGAAACGAATCCTCTAGGGATCAAACTTGGTGAGTAGAGTCACAAGGAGGATAGTGAGCTATCTCTAAGAGGTCATGGCTCGAACCTATCTCCAAATCAGTGAATCGAAGAAATTCGGGGGAAGGGAGAAAAGCTTGACCCGAAACCAAAATCGATCGATCTCCTAGAGCGTGAGGGTAGAGGTGTATTCCTTCAGTGGAAAGAAGTGCCTCACGACCTAGAACAACTTGGTTCAAACGGATTTGTAAAAGATGAACCAAGCTAAGAGATCAAGCGACGGGAAAAACGTGGAGAAAAAAGGATTCCGCGAAGAACACGAACGAAACGCAAATCACAACCACCAAACTGCAACTTTGTGGCTACCACACGCTACAACAGTGAGATTACGGTCTCACTTCCTCAAAATCTCACGAGCACAGAGGTATTGTTCTCTTCTCTGTGGATCTTAGGTTCGCTACAGCAGGGATGTGGGAAGACAGGAAACCCTAGAAGCAAAAGAGCAAATGACTGAGATAGATGGGGAGGTGGGTGTCTCCCCCTACTTATCCTAATTCTAACTATTCCTAATCCCCACTCTACCCCTAACTACTTACAGAGCGAACCAGCTAAACCCTAAGGTTATTCTGGACCAACTCGATGGTAGGTGGATCCGACGGCCACGCCCGCACAACTCGTAGCGTTGCTTCGACGCAACCTCCCGATTGCCGCCACGTGCCGCCACCGCTCTGCCGTCCTTTTCCTGGACGTCGCACCCCCGGTTTTGAGGCCCAAACCGAGAAACCTGCCTTCACAGCCAACCCCCGGTTTTGAGGCCCAAACCGGGAAACCAGCCCACCAAGCCTGAGTTTTGTGGCCCAAACTTAGCAAACCCGCAGCACCCAGGTTTTGAGGCCCAAACCTGGAAACCGTCCTCAGCCCGAGTTTTGTGGCCAAACTCGGAAACCATCCGTGCCCAGGTTTTGAGGCCCAAACTTGGAAACCGTCCACCCGATGGTTTTTCTCTGGCTCTACCACCAAACCGACGCCGTAGAGGGGATGCACCGCCCGTGCACCCCGTCCACCGACACGTGTCCCCAAGTCCACGACTCAGGCAACACATGACCGCAAGTCTTCGCTCGTCGCTGTCCCAGGCTGCCAGCCACCACAGCTGATCCTCGGGCCACAGGTCCCTCAGTCCAAGCCTCACGTCCGCCCTTCGCCACTCTCGGTCCGTCGGCACGGCACGTCTCTACTTGACCTTCACCTTGCCTCTGATCACTGTATCCGTGCTCGACACCTACACAACACAAGCCAAAGAACATGCGCATCATCCCAGTTGACAATCACTCATCACTCAGAGACTCAGCATACACCCATGTATCCGCAACTGACTACCAAATTTAAGCAGCCAACAGAGGCCGCCAATAGTGCATTACATATCCAAGTCCGTGCCACAACCTTGTGGGCACAAATAACCAACATCTCTCAACTATAGTTAGTCAAATCTGTCTAGACTAACCCAAAAGGTTAGGGGTGAGAAATCCTGCACAAAAGCTACACCTAAGTGTCAACAAAAGGTGAGAGAGTGTTGAGGGGGGTGGAGAAACTATACATCTCAACAATCAACCCCCTCATGGCCTTGCTGTCCATGGTGGACATAACTACATGAAGTAGTTCTCTGTAGGTAAGTCCTCATCCAGATGTCCCTATGTGTGCTCTCCATCTTCACAAAGCCTGTGGCAAGGGCCTTGTTCTCAAGCAAATAGGTGTAGGCAACAATGAGGGCCTCAATGCTAAAACCAGGCATGTCCATGACAGCAAGGTATAGATCAGGGTCAACATGACCAGCCCCAATCTCCCTAAGTGCAGCAACAACATCCCTAACAGCATCTGACATGTTAGTGAGCATGATGATCTCATCTTCTGTAAAGGTCCCCCTCTTCCTTTTGTTGCCCACTACATCTTGGGACTGTAGGGGTGTGGCCTTGCTGCCTCCCCCCCTCTCATTCTTGCTCTTTACATCAGCCTGGGAGTTTTCCTCAATCTTAGCAGCCTGGCTGTCAGCCTGATTCACCCCAAGAGGTGAACCAGAACCAACAGCAAACCTGCCAGTAGCCATGGAGTGCCCAAAGATGGCCTCCATCTCAACATAGAACCTTATGGGACAGTTCAGGTATTCTGCATCTTTAGGGTGATCCTGAGCATAAACATGTTAGGTTAGGATGCAGAAGAGTACAGAGTAAAGGAAAGAGTAGAAATGATTAGGAAAGAGTGAGATTAGGAAACAAAGGTAATGTCAAAACAACCTTGCAGTGGCCTAGGTAGTGATCTTGATCAAGCATGATTGCATGTGTGTCATTGTCCCACAGGGCACCACTAAGCTCCTTAAGCTTAGTGACACTAGCCCACTTCTGCCTCCATTTTCTCAAGTGGTTATACACTTGAGTGGGGCTGACAATGTCACAACTATAGTCTTTCAAGGCCTTTGCAACATAGTTGACATCCTTATCCTTAAAAACCTTGTCAGACCTCGAACCATCACTCAACATTTGTGCCATCCTCCTTAACACAAAGCCAGAGTTGTTGTTGTTCCACCTCATGGGACCCCCAGGTGCTGCTGCAGCTGGTGCTGGGGCACCACCAGGTGCTCCAACTCCAACAGCAGCGTCAACCTCAGCCCCAAAAACCTCAGCAGCAGCCACAAAGCCACCATCCACTTGTTCAGCCATCCTAATTGGTAATTGTGTCATAAAAAAGTAGACATAAACATCAATGTTGCCTTCCAATCAAACTAAGGAGCAAATAAACCAAGGACATGGCAGCCAGGGGCAAGAGCAACATCTACAGGATGCCATCCAATTTAGGTATGCTAAATGGTTGCAGTCCTGTAGATGATGACATGCAAGAACAAACAACAAGAATAGTAACATCTGAATATTGGTCTCATGTCCAAGAATTATTACAAAACATACATTGTTGACACAACCAAATGTTCCATACCAGGTCCACAAACATTGTTCATGAAACAATAGACAAAGCATGATTTAATTTCTAGTGCCTCCCCTTGCCTGCCACATGGCATTAGCTATTTCATCCCTCCTACCAGACATGGCAACTGAATCGTGGGCCAACAAATTATCCACAGGCTCATGGTTTGACTGGATAGGTGGAACCCAATCGTCATCTGGCACACAGTGGTCAATACCGAAACCAAGGATCCAATTGTGGATGATGCATCAGACAATGACTAGCTTAACCTGGCTCTTGAAAGTGTGAAATGGCTTGTTGTCCAGAATAAGAAACCTATTCTTCAAACCCCCAAAAGCACTCTCAACTGTCACTCTAAGGGATGAGTGTCGCAAGTTGAACAATTCCCTTGCATTGTTTGTCCTGTTGTTGGTGCTGAATTCAGATAAATGGTACCTAACCCCCTGTAGGGAGGTAGGAAGCCAGTGCGGCATCCATACCCGGCATCTACAAGGTACATTTTACCTACAAGTGTATGAGATAGGGACATGATAAGTTTCTGAAGGACCGGATTAGCGACCAGAGGGGGGTGAATGGGAGCCTCAAATTCAACTTGTGAATAGAATGGCCCTTGTCCCAGAAAGTCACTCCAAAAGCGAAGACTCGAGACGACCGGAGAGTTCACGACCTACGAGTAGGTGGATACCCTAGGATATGTCCTAGTGGTACAGCGGAACTCCCAGAGAAACTCCAAAACCAACTGCAAAAGCCTCGGAGCAAGACTGCACACTCTGTAGGTTCGCGGACTGTCCGGGGTTAGGGTCCCGGACTGTCCGCTGAACGCCGGACTGTCCGCGACTGGAAGTCCGGACTGTCCGCCGGTCACAGACCAGAAAACAAACTGTTCTGAAACAGTTCTGGTCAAGTCCCGGAATGTCCGCGAGTTTGTACCGCGGACTGTCCGCCGTTCACGTGATAGTGAACAATCAGGGGGTTGCGCCTGATTGACTCGGCCAAAACCCGACGCGCGGACTGTCCGCCGTTCAGGTCACGGACTATCCGCGACTGCACAGAGAACACAAAACTGTACGAGTTCAAAATCAAATCTGATTTGATCTCAACCAAAACGAAAGGGACTTCGATCAAACTCCTCCCAGGTGTTCCTCTATGTATTGGGGTGCTAATCCTAAGAAATCATCGCACCAAACCAAGTTAATCAAGAGATATCAAAGGATCACCGTGAAAGGGGGGAGAACGAAGAACGAACGCGAAATCAACCCGATCTATGGATTCTTGAGGTTAGGGGAGAAATCCTTCGGTGGAAAGAAGGGCCTCACGACCAAGAACAAATTGATTCAAGTGGAATCGAAAATCATCTCACAGAGAGGAAGAACAAGGCAAATCTCCGGGAGATGAAAAACCAAAACGTGAAGAACATAGAACACGATTTGATTTCAGCCGAAATTCCTCCACACGAGGAGACAACGAGAATACGGTCTCGTTTCCTCAAAAGATCCAAATACACAGAGGTATGATTCCCGTCTCTGCGGATTGCTTGCAGCGAGGTATGATTAGAACCTAAGCAGGGGGGCTAGAGAGAGAGTGCTCAGGAACAAATGACTGCAAGGATGGGGAGAGAGGAGGGGTGCCTATCTTATTTATGGCCTAAAACAATAATCCCCTTCTACTCCTAGATACAAGAGCGAAACAGCCAACCCTAGGGGTATCCCGGTCCAACTCTGTTGATTGTCGATCTGACGGCCCCGCGCCCATCTCATCCTTAGCTTCGCCTCGACGCAAGCCTCTGGATGCCGCCACGTGCCGCCCTGTCGACCGCCGCGCCTACCTCGCGGATAGCTGCGCCGTCGTGCCAGCCTCTCCATGCCGCCACGCGTCAACCGTCCTTTTTGCGGACCTCCCCCCGGTTTTGAGGCCGAAACCGGGAAACCTGGGCCTTCCCCCGGTTTTGAGGCTGAAACCGGGAAACCTGTCCTCAGGCTGAGTTTTGTGGCCCAAACTCAGAAACCCGCGCGCCCAGGTTTTGAGGCCCAAACCTGGAAACCGTCCACGCTGAGTTTTGAGGCCCAAACTCAGAAACTGGCCACCCTGAGTTTTGAGGCCTAAACTCGGAAACCGTCGAGGGTAGCTTTTAGAGGCTCAGCTACCGAACCCGTGCCGAAGACGGGATGTGGTTCGCACACCCCGAGTTCCAGCACCGATGCCGGAGCATGTCCAGCCTCCACGCCGGGCACAGTGCATTCGCCATCCTTCTCGGCTTCCCGCCAAGTGTCACGACGCCATCACCTTCCTCCTGACTCGGCCGATGCACCGCACATCCCCATGTACTCTTGCTTGTCGACGCCATGTGCGAGCTACCACAGCTGGTCCTCAGGTCTCCCGGTCCGTCGGTCCAAGCTCCACGTCCGCCCTTCACCGCTCCCGGTCCGTCGGCACGGCACGTCCCTACTTGACATTCACCTCACCTTCGACCACTGTCCGAGCTCCGCACCTGCACATCAACACAGCCAAGAGATATGTTGCCTGTTGATCGATCACTCATCACTCAGGAAGGGAACCACAAGGGCACATATCAAACTTGTGTTCTCAATCTCCCCCTTGATGAGTGCATCGTCAACTCATGGTAACCATAATCAAAATAAAAGGAAAGCAGAATTAGATAGAAGGAGAAAACTTACTCGAGATGTCCAAAAGCCAGTGAAAAGGCCGAAGAACAACAAATCGAGATAAGCGAAACTTGGTTCCCAAAGACATGGGCAACGGTTCGACACAACCAAGCAAAAGATCAGAGCAACAACTCATCAGATAGCAAAACTCGATCAAAATCAGAGCAGAAGACTTGGTTCCCAAAGACATGGGCAACGGCTTGACGCAACCAAGTCAAGATCAGGCTACTCCTCAAGAAGAGGTAGAAAGGGCTCAACACCACTAGCTGAAAGCTCGATACCAAATGAAGACTGCATCAGAAGCAGCTACTGCTAGTCCCTCAAGATAGAGGCACAGAGGCTCAACACAACCAGCAGTAAGCCTGATACCAATCAAAAACCATCAAAACATGGTGAAGACAGCTAGTCCCTCAAGACAGAGGCACAGAGGCTCGACGCAACTAGCTGAAAAGATCGATATCAAAAAAAAACTGACTCGAAGCAGCATAGGCAGAAAAACTCCCCCTCACTCAAAGAACTCCCCCCAGCAAGTGAAGCATAAATTGCAAATTGTCACCACAGAAAGTCTAAAAAATCTCATCCTTGGAAACATTCTCCCCCTTGGGGGCAATTTGCAATCAAAAGAAAGGGGAAAAGGACTCAAGTAAGTAAAACGGAGCTAGGTCATGCCTATCGGAGTCAAGCAAATGCACATGAGTCAAAAATGCATGTTAGCCGCTTCAGGTATATACTCGATAGAGTGAAAGAATGCTCGAGAGAGTGCTGATCCGACTACAAAGTAGCAAGCAAAAGTGCTAGCAAAGGCTCAAACTGATCACCGAATACAAGATATGAATGTATAAGCCAAGTGAGCAGTTTTAAGCCGTTCAGAAAAGAGTTTCACCATCAAAATAGCACTGAACATGTAGAGACAGGAAGTCAAACAAGTGCTAAAACATGTATAGAAGGTGAACTACCCCTAGCAAAGTTCAACCATCATGCTATAGAATGAAACATAGACTTGTGTTTTCAGATTTTATCGGAGAAATTGCAGCGGTTATTAACACAAGTTTAAATTCAGCATGTGATTGCGAGAGGTTGAAAGCTTGTTATTGCCTAACTTTTCAACCGTGCTAAGCCTATGCATATGCAATCAGAAGCTTAAAGCATCGGTTTCGGTCTTGCACTACACGGCTCAGTTTAACTCAAGTGCTATGAGAAACAGTCTCGATACCGTGATGTGCTGACAAAGCAATCTCATCTTGATCTTTTCAATTCACTAACACTTGGTTCATTTTAAGCAGAATATGAACAGTCCAAGCAAGTGAAAGACTCAGAACTAGAGACATAGCAACCTAGCATATATGAAATAGCTCAAGTGACCTCAACACATCCTACACATGCTAGTTGCCAATCTCAATGGTGAACATGTATCAAATTTTAAGTTCATTAAGCATGTTCATCATTCTGAAAAATAGCTTAGCTCACAATATGTAGCAGTGATCAAGGAGAGCCTAAGCTACAAGCATCATCATATATCATCGAAGCATACACTAATCAGAGCATAAATTCATTATAAGGAATATAGACATGAAGCTTTGAAAATGCAAGATGTATGCAAGATGAAGTCAGAATCTAAGCCAAAACAACACCAAAAAGACTCAAGACCCAAAAACAAAAAAGGATCAGAAAGTCAGTCTATGGTACATCAAGTAAAATGCTTCTCCCATCTAAAAGGGGAAACACACACCAAGCTCACCTCTCAACCTAGCAAAAGTTGAGAGATCCAAAGGCTTGGTGAAAATATCCGGAACCTAGTTATGGGTGTCTACATGCCTAAGATCAATGTCGCCTTTCTCATAGTGATCACGAAGAAAGTGAAAGCGAACATCGATGTGTTTGGTCTTGGAGTGAAGAACAGGGTTCTTTGCTACACTAATGACAGAAGTGCTATCGCAAAGCAAGGGAACCCGACTAAAATCTAGACCAAAATCACACAATGTAGCAACCATCCATAAAAGCTGCGAAGCACAAGAAGCAGCGGCAACATACTCGGCTTCTGTAGTAGACTGGGCTACATTCGACTGTTTGCGAGAAGACCACGAAACCAGTGAAGAGCCAAGAAATTGACAAGTCCCATAAGTAGACTTGCGCTCAAGCCGACAGCCGGCAAAATCCGCATCGGAGTAACCACAAAGCGAAAGAGTCGAAGAAGAAGAGTACCAAAGTCCGAACTTAGGAGTGTATCAGAGGTACCTCATGATGCGCTTGACTGCTTGCTTGTGGGAAGTCCGAGGGGACGCCTGAAAGCGAGCGCACAGACACATAGAAAATTGTATGTCCGGCCTCGTTGTCGTCAGGTACAGGAGCGAGCCGATCATGCTCCTGTACTCCTTTTGGTCAACTGCCTCTCCGTCCTGGTCCGCGTCCATCGCAGCAGTCGTCACCATGGGCGTCGTAAGAGGCTTGGCCTCGCCCATGTCGAACTTCTTCAGGATGTCCTTCGTGTACTTGCCTTGATGCACGAACGTCCCGTCTCGGGTTTGCTTGATTTGCAACCCGAGGAAGAAAGTCAACTCACCCATCATACTCATCTCAAACTCCCTGCTCATAGTATCTGCAAACTTGGCAACAAGTGCGTGAGAGGAGCCACCAAAGATGATATCATCCACGTAAATCTGGACTAACAGGGTGTCATTGCCTTGCTTGATGAGAAAGAAAGTTCTATCGACCCGTCCCATTTTAAAACCCTTGGAGAGTAAAAAGGTTTTCAACCGATCATACCACGCTCTCGGGGCTTGTTTCAAACCATCCAAAGCTTTTGAAAGTTTATAAACATGGTTTGAAAACTTGGGATCCTCGAAACCCGGGGGTTGCCTAACATAAACCTCTTCCTCTATATACCCATTCAAGAAGGCATTCTTAACATCCATCTGGTAAAGCTTAAAACCCTTCGAAGCAGCAAATGCTAGAAGGATTCTAATGGCTTCTAAATGGGCTACAGGGGCAAAGGTTTCCTCATAGTCTATCCCCTCTTTCTGGCAAAAACCCTGGGCTACTAGCCTAGCCTTGTTCCTCACTACCATCCCATCCTCACCCTCTTTGATTTTGAAAACCCATTTGGTACCTATAGGGTGGCATTCTGGTGGAGGTGGAACTAGGGTCCAAACATGGTTTCGCTCAAAATTTTCTAGCTCCTCATGCATGGCATTAACCCAGTTAGGATCAGAAAGTGCATGTCCAACATCTTTGGGCTCAAAAGAAGCAACGAATGCAGAATGAGCAAAGTGAGAGATTTCATACGCTCGCGACCGCGTGACTCGCTGGTCGATGCCACCGATCATCTGACGCGGAGGGTGAACTTGCTGAACGCTCCGGGGCGCTTGCATCGCCGAAGTCGCCTCCCCCTCGCCAGATGTTGTCGCTCCCTCAGGTGCAGCTGGTGCTCGCTGGAGAGGTGTCTCTAGAGGACCCCAAGAGGAAGACGTCCTGGGATCGGGTCCTCGAGCTGAAGTAGTCGTCGCAGGGTCGACGGGGGCAGCCAGTGGAGTTGGCTCGGGATCACCCCAATCGGCATTCTCCTGCTCCTCCTCCACAAAGATGGTCTCTCCCAGCTCCTGTTCTCCTGCAACATCAAAAACAGATGAAACACAAGGCATTGTCTCGTCGAATGTGACCTCGCAGGTCTCCACTATCCGGTTAGTTTCCAGGTTAAGAACTCGATATGCACGTGAATAAGAAGCATAACCAAGAAACACGCCATCAGCAGAGCGAGATTCAAATTTGTCCAAATTGCCCTGCTTCAGGATAAAACACTTACACCCAAATACCCGAAAATGAGACACATTGGGTACCCGTCCAAAACGCAACTCGTAAGAAGTTTTATTCATGAAAGCTCGAAGAAAGATGCGATTTGAAACATGACAAGCGGTGTTGATCGCCTCGGCCCAAAAACGCCTAGGAGTCCGATGCTCATCGAGCATCGTCCTGGCCATCTCAACAAGGGTCCAGTTCTTGCGCTCAACAACACCGTTCTGCTGGGGGACATAAGGAGAAGAAAACTGATGCTCGATTCCATTAGAAGAACAAAAAGAGGCAAACTGAGAGTTATCAAACTCAGTACCATTATCGCTACGAATAGCTCTAATGGTATCAGGGGGAAACTCAGTTTTCAACCTCAAAATCAAATCACGAGCAAAAGGAAAAACTTCATCCTTACCCTCCATAAAGAACACCCAAGAATACCTCGAAAAATCGTCAACGATCACTAGAACGTACCACTTCCCACCCGCTGAGCAAACCCGAGCTGGACCAACTGTGTCCATGTGTAACAACTCGCCAGGTCGCTTTGTCATCACCTGATTAACAGGTGGGTGAGAAGCAGCAACCATCTTCCCGTGACGACAAGGATGGCAAACAAGGTCCTTCTGAAACTTAAGCTTGGGCAATCCTTGGATTAGGCCAAGTGAGCTAAGTCTTGCAAGCAAGTCAAAACTCAAGTGACCGAGCCTCCTATGCCACTTCCACAAATCAGAAGAAGGACCAGCCATCAAACATCTAGCAGAGCCGAAAGAACGAGAAAAAACGGCTCTGAAAACACGGCCAAAAGGGACGATCCGACACACAAGATCTCCCCGAGGGTCTAAAACACGACTCAGACCCTTCTTAAAATGCACTTCACAATCATCCTCAAGAAGTTGCGAAACAGAAAACAAATTGTAATGCAAATTAGAAACCAAAGCAACATCCTTAAGAACAAAGTTCTCATTGAGCAGAATAGCTCCATGAGAAACAACCTTACCTCTACTATTATCCCCGAATGTGATGTACTCCTTGTGCATCACGGGGCTAAGGCTGGAGAACCATTCCTTCTTTCCGGTCATGTGGCGCGAACACCCGGAATCCATGAGCCAAATGTTCTCCAACCGAAGTTCCTGCATAAATAGAAAGGCAGGAAATGAGGATATGGCACAACACTGGGGTTAGTATACTGAGAAGGATACCAGTGTTGTGTCATAGGCCCAGAAAAAGTGTTAGTAGCAACACCAAGCTGTCCTCGTCCCATGGGTGGATAGCGATCACCACCAACCAGAAAGGGTGGTCCGCTATAGAACGGAAAACCTCCAAATTGTCCTATATGTCCCATTTGAGCAAAGCGATCACAACCAAACTAAAAGGGTGGTCCGCTATGGGACTGAGTAGCAAAGCCTCTTACACTCGGCTCACGATCGTATTGAGGACGACCGGAACCGCGACGGGCACGACCACCACCCCGTGGTCTAGCTGCCTGGGGCCTAGCTACCTGAGGGTGTGCACCTCCAGGCCTAGCGCCCTGCCTCTGAACTCCCCGACCTTGCACACCATGGAGAGGGTGGTGTCTGGCCTGGTTGTTCAGCTCCAACTCCTTCCTAGCGTCTCTCTTCCTCCAAAAGCAAAACTCAGCTAGGTGACCCTCACGGTGACAGTACTCGCACTCGAACCTCACCATTCTCTTGGGTTGTTGGTTCCTACGGTTGCGAGGGTTGTTCACTCTGGCTGGCTGCTTGCCCTTCGGAAGGGGATCACTAGAGACGTCAGGAAGGGTGTCAAGTGTGTTCCTAAGATGGTTAGGTTTGGGAATCCACACTTGCTTGCGAGGTGGAGCCTTGGGAGGTTCATCAAGGATTCCATCCTTGGTGATAGGCTTGGGAGGCTCAGGTGGGGTGATCTTGGTAAGCTTAGGGACAGCAGATGGCTTCTCACTCGGGTTCACTCTACTAAACTCACCGATCTTGCCAAAAATACTAGCGCCCTTCCCACCTGAAGCAAAGCCTACTCCCGAGCAATCAGTTCCCCTCTTGAACTGACTGATCATCATGCCCAACTACGGCTCACTGCATGACACCCAACTCAGGATGGACCGAAGGTATGTGTTTTCCTCCTCGGTTTGCATCCTGTCATGCCGGCAATCTCAAGCTCCATCCCCATGCATCGCTCACACGAAGCGGACAAGGTGCTAACTGAGCTGGCCTTCAAGGCTTCAGCAAGCTTGGAATTAACTCCAGCAAACTCAGTTCGCAAGCTAGAACAAAGCTTGCATGCACCCAGCAAAGAAGGCCTCGCCTTCACTTCCTCCAGCTCCTTCTTCAGGGAGGGACACTCTTTGCAGTCACCCACCAAGTCTAGTCTACTCTTCAGCCAGGACAAAGCTTGCATACTTGGTTTGCAGGGTGGCAAAGTTTGTCATATGCATCGTGCACTCCTCACACTCCTCCACATCGGTCACCTTCACCTCGGACCTAGCGAACTCAAGCTCCTTAAGCGCCTCATTCATCTTAGCCTTAAACTCGTTGCGCTCTCGGATAGCTCACTTGAGTTGCTTGTCCTGACCGAGAACTATGTCGACAAGAGAATCGCGCTCACCGGTAAGACGGTCGACAAGAGAAGAGGTTGATACCTCGGAAGCATCGTCGTCGTCGTCGTCGGTGTCGGCGTCCTTTGCCTGGCACTTGTGGTCCTCTTCGTCCAAGGCCATGGTGCAGAGGCCCTTGGAGGAGTGGCCGAAGAAGCAGAGTCTGTTGAAGCGTTCTTCTGTCTTGTGCTCGGACCCATCGTCGCTGGAGTCGCCATCGGAGATCTTCTCGCCGTCGCTGATGGTGGCGAGGAAGCCACACCGACCGGCGTCGAAAGCCTTCTCCACGTCCTCTCAGCGATAGCTTCCCTTCTTCTTCTTCGCGGCCTTGTTCTCCAGCTTGCCCTTGCGCCTGGAGTTGCGGTTCTTGCCGGGGAAGCTCTTGTCGTTCTTGGGACAGTTCGCCATGAAGTGGTCTAGATCACCACACTTGTAGCAGCCCTCGTGTGCGCCACCACGCTGGCGATTCAGGCGGTTGTTGTGAAACCGCGAGAACCTGGTGATAACGAGGGCGAGCTCGTCGTCTCCAAACGCCTCCATCTGCTCCTCCGTGACTGTAAGCAAAGAAGACAAAGAAAAAAGAGGAGGTGAAGCGTCAGCAGAGAAAGTCGATCCACCCATGCCTGAGACCAAAGCCATGGAATGTGAAGATGGGTTCTTCAGCTTGGCCTGAGTCAGGTGATCGATCTCGGTGGACTTGAGCTTGCTGAACAGCTCGTCCACGGTGAGGGTGTCGTAAGCAGGGGACTCAATGATGGTCGACACCTTCACCTCCCATACCCTCCGATCCAGGGCGTATAGCAACTTGAGAGCCCTCTCATGATCGTCATAGGGTAGGTTAGCCCGATTGGCACGCATCTTGTTCACAATCGTTTGAAAACGAGCGAACATGGCGTCAATCGTCTCTCCCTCCAACTGAACAAAGTTATCGTACTCTCGCTTGTAGGTCTCGAAGAGTCTGGTCTTGACCTGAGCGGTCCCCTCGTGATAGCTCTGAAGCTTCACCCAGATCTCTCGTGCCGTCTCAAGCTCGGAGACACGCTCGAACTCAGGAAGGGAGATGCTGGCCAAAAGAGCATTACGAGCCTTGGAGTTGGCCTCGTGCTGGTCAATCTGGATCTGACCCACACGAGCCGCAAGGACTACGTACTCAGCATTCTCACATATCTCCCAGACAGAAGATCTGATGCTGTTGAGATAAGCACGCATCCGAATCTTCCAATAGGGATAGTTCGTCCCATCGAAATAGGGAGCCTTGTCGTTCCCTCGATCCATGTCGCCCTTAGGATCCGAAACCGATTAAGGTAGTGAAGATCCCTTAACCGGCTCCGATACCAATTGAAGGACCGGATTGGCGACCAGAGGGGGGGTGAATGGGAGCCTCAAATTCAACTTGTGAATAGAATGGCCCTTGTCCCAGAAAATCACCCCAAAAGCAAAGACTCAAGACGACCGGAGAGTTCACGACCTACGAGTAGGTGGATACCCTAGGAGATGTCCTAGTGGTACAGCGGAACCCCCGGAGAAACCCCAAAACCAACGGCAAAAGCCCCAGACAAAACTGCACACTCTGCAGGTTCGCGGACTGTCCGGGGTTAGGATCCCGGACTATCCCTAGAACGTCGGACTGTACGACACTTGGAGTCCGGACTGTCCGCCGGCAAAAGACTAGAAACCGAACTGTTTTGAAACAGTTCTGGACGACTCCCGGACTGTCTGCGATTTGCACGTCGGACTGTCCGTGGTTCACGAGACCGAGAACAGTGTCGTGCTGCATTGTTCTGACCCTGCCGAGTCCCGAGTCACAGACTGTCCGCCGCTGGGGGCGCGGACTGTCCGCGGATGAACAGACAGCAGAAAAACTGCTCGGGACAAAAGCAAATTCGATCGAAACTTCACCAAACCAAAAGGGACTTCGATCAAACTCCTCCCAGGTGTTCCTCTACGTATTGAGGTGCTAATCCTAAGAAATCATCGCACCAAACCAAGTCTATCAAGAGTAATCCGAGGATCACCGGAAAGGGAGAAAGAACGGAGAACGAACGCGAAATCAACCCGATCTATGGATTCGTGAGGTTAGAAGAGAATTCCTTCGGTAGAAAGAAGGGGCTCACAACCAAGAACAAATTGATTCAAGTGGAATCGAAAATCATCTCATGGAGAGGGAGAACGAGGCAAATCTCCGGGAGATGAAAAACCAAAACGTGAAGAACACAAAACACAAGACACGATTCGATTCGATTCCAGCGAAATTCCTCCACACGAGGAGACAGCGAGAATACGGTCTCGTTTCCTCAAAAGATCCAAATACACAGAGGTATGATTCTCGTCTCTGCGGATCGCTAGCAGCGAGGTATGATTAGAACCTAAGCGGGGGCTAGAGAGAGCTCTGGAACAAATGACTGCTAGGATGGAGAGAGAGGAGGGGTGCCTCCCTTATTTATAGCCTAATACAATAATCCCCTTCTACTCCTAGATACAAGAGCGAAGCGGCCAACCCTAGGGGTATCCCGGTCCAACTCTGCTTGTTGATGATCCGACGGCCACGCGCCCATCTCATCCTTAGCTTCGCCTCGACGCAAGCCCCAGGATGCCGCCACGTGCCGCCCCGTCGACCACCGCGCCTACCTCGCGAATAGCTGCGCCGCCGCGCCAGCCTCTTCACGCCGCCACGCGTCGACCGTCCTTTTTGCAGACCTCTCCCGGTTTTGAGGCCGAAACCGGGAAACCTGGGCCTTCCCCCGGTTTTGAGGCTGAAACCGGGAAACCTGTCCTCAGGCTGAGTTTTGTGGCCCAAACTCAGAAACCCGTGCACCCAGGTTTTAAGGCCCAAACCTGGAAACCGTCCACGCCAAGTTTTGAGGCACAAACTCGGAAACTGGCCACCCCGAGTTTTGAGGCCAAAACTCGGAAACCGTCGAGGGTAGCTTTTCGAGGCTCAGCTACCGAACCCGCGCCGATGACGGGATGTGGTTTGCACACCCCGAGTTCCAGCACCGATGCCGGAGCATGTCCAGCCTCCACGCCGGGCACAGTGCATTCGCCATCCTTCTCGGCTTCCCGCCAAGTGTCACGAGGCCATCACCTTCCCCCCGACTCGGCCGATGCACCGCACATCCCCATGTGCTCTTGCTTGTCGACGCCACGTGCCAGCTACCACAGCTGGTCCTCACGTCTCCCGGTCCGTCGGTCCAAGCTCCACGTCCGCCCTTCACCGCTCCTGGTCCGTCGGCACGGCACGTCCCTACTTGACCTTCACCTCACCTTCGACCACTGTCCGAGCTCCGCACCTGCAAATCAACACAGCCAAGAGACATGTTGCCCGTTGATCGATCACTCATCACTCAGGAAGGGAACCACAAGGGCACATATCAACCTTGTGTTCTCAACTTTAAATCTTTAATCTACTAACATACAAGTCATCTGCATATGTTATTCTTCCATCACCTATTTTTCTATAATGTAATTAAATATTCCATTATTATTTTTTCTATTAGCTTACTGATTTTTTAGCATATATGATATAATAAAATAGCATGCAAGTCAAATTCATATAAATGTACACACAGTATACAAAATATCATATAGTAATGTTATATATATAATAGATTTTTTAAGAAAATTCTGCGGTAACGCGTGGGATATACTTCTAGTTATATTAGACATAGTACCATTTCTTATCTGAAAAGTCATTTTTTATCTCACCGTGTTATCTAAGAGTAGTATCATTTTCAGGTGTATGCTTATCTGAAATAATACTCAAGATGTGGTTACCATAGAAGTGACACTACTACTCCATCCGTTCTGTTTTATAAGTTACTAGGCAAGGCTGGCCGCCGCCGCCGCCGGGGAGAGGAAGAGGCAGCGGTTCACGCGGCCAGTGTCTGTGAGGGAAGAACGCTGCATCCGCGGCCGACGCTGTTGGGAGAGTGGGGGAGAGGTCGAGAGGAAGAAGCGAGGACGGAGGCGGCGAGGCGCGCTGCCGGGTGTTTTTTTCTTCTTCTTTTTACTCTGAGATGATGAGGGAGAGAGCGCGAGCGGTGGTAGAAGAGACCTCAATTAATTGGGAGAGGCCAAACCGCACACGCACGAGCCCACGTGCCAGCGTTCCCCTGATGAACAGTAATCCGAACACTAGATCAAGCGCTGTGGTTACGCGAAAGCTAGGCGCTATATGGAGTTGTATATTTTGACTTTTCTAAATATATACAACTGTTACTGTATATCTAAACATATTGTATATCTAGGTGTGTAGGAAAAACGGTGCACCTACAAAATCTAAAATGACCTATAATTTGGTACAGAGGATGTACATAATTGATTTATTAGATATGTAAACTATAGAATTGGTTTTAGAAATGCATCTAAATTTGGTTCTGGAACATTTCACCTCTAGAAACCATTTTAGAGGTGGTTGGTATTTTTTTCACTAGAACATGTATGACTAGATCTTGAGCCACCCTCTTGAAATGGATTTGTAAAGATGGCTGAATATACAGTTATTCCTAAAAATAAGTGAGATGTACATGGCGAAAAAATAGTGACAAGACAAGATATATACTGATCAAGTGAATCAAACCCAGGTGTTTGATAATAAAACAAAAATCAGTCGAAGAAACGGCTAGGCCAATGTAATATTCCTTTAAACTGAATTGTTCGTGCAGTGGTTTACACTTACACAAGTTATATTAAGAAAACAAACTCTCTACTGGAAGACTACAACTAATCCCTGCATGTTCTTGAGTACGACGCCGAAGAAAGCACAAAGCACTACTGAATGAAGCTAGCTTAAGAGTGTGCCACATTACAGTGCGCTTCTGCTGCTAATTACTATTCTAAATTTACTCGATTCCTACCTCTACTGTGACTCGAAAACACTACTACGTAGTACAGTAACAATCTGACTTGAGTGAGCACTGATCAGAGAGCTCAGTTCAGCAGGATCCTGGTGGTTATGCGGGAGATGTCGGACGGCCTGACGGGCTTCAGCAGGAAGTCCTCCGCGCCTTCCTCCAGGCATCTGAAACGAGAAATTTAGAGTAGCAGGTCGTCATTGTCTTGCGAAAATCACTCGCGTACTAGTATTTGTCAGGACTCATAAAAAAAGTAAAGAAGGGACACTGCCAGTATGGGGTTGGACGGTTGGTTGGTGGTCGAGAACGAGAAGCTAGACCTGGTGATCCTGGTGGGCACATTCTCGGAGGACATGATCACCACTGGGATCTGCTTGAGCTTCGACGACTCCTGTTTAGGAAGCAGATTGTGTCAAATGTTACTGTTAATTGGGCGCAAGAACATTGTAGTAGTATATGCGAAGCAGAGAGAATGATGAGTTGAGGTTGCAGAATGCAGATGCCATCCAAGTCAATGGTTAATTACCTTGACCTTCTTGAGCAGGTCGTAGCCGGTCATCTCTGGCATCCAGTAGTCTGTGATGATCATGCTCACATTCGGCTCCTGCGGATACAAGAGAAAAAGGCAAATGTTCGTTGAGCCAAACGAAAGTCCAAGGCCAGGCATGCGAATAGAGCTTTTCATTTCGTCAGCGAGAAGAGGAGTTACCGAGCCCAGTATCTCCAGCGCCCTCTTCCCGCTGTCGACCGCGGTGACTGCATCAACCAAAGTAGAAGAAGCACAAGTTACTGAATGCTGTGAATGCGTTCATTTGTTCTTATCAGGGAAAAAAGCAAAAGAAAAGCGTTGACGCGTAGGCGTCCTGACCTCTGTACTTGGAGCGGCGCAGCAGCGCGGTGACGAGGGCGCGGTCGACGGAGCTGTCGTCCACGGCGATGACGCACGGCTCGACCTCCGGGCCGTCGCCGCCGACAGGCACAACCACCTTGGCGGCGTCCTCCTTAGCACCGGCATGGTCGTCGTCCCGGCCATGGCAGCATGCACCCGACTCCGCCTTGGGCGCCTTCACCTCCATTGATCAGTCTGGGTGATCGAGAGAATGCTGAGAGCCGCCTTGCCCTCAGGAGGAGAAGTGAAATGGAATCAAATCAAAAGATGAATGAACGAACGAACGAACGAATAACGCTGCCAGTGCAATCTCCGGATGGAGCAGAGGGCGGCGTATATTTATATACACTGCTACCTAGAAAAGAAAAGAAGAGATCGCATGGCATGGGGTCGGAGCAGAATATGGCAATTGAATGGTCGGCGCCGGCGCGCGAGGATCAGGGCATCAGGCCAGACCCGATCGGATCGCATCGGATCGGATCAGTGATCGCGATGCGGTGAATCCCCCCGCGGCCGTGGAGCGGAGTGGAGTATGCAGGCGGGTGCCGTGGTGGTGATAAGTGATAACTGCGGCGGGTACGCGTATGCGTATGCGCTGTGTACAACACAAGAGTATACGATCCGATCCGCTTTCCTGCCAGTCACAGGCTATACGATCCGCTCGCTGCGTATCCTGGGGCCATGGATGGATAGCGCATCGCGCCGCAGGGCCGTGCGCGATCCTTTGCCGGGGGCAGCGCGCGCGCGGTTCCCCTGCCCGGAGATCTCTCACGTCCCACGGCCCTGCGGCGGTCGATTCACCCAAATCCATTGGCAGATGGCAGCTGCCTCTGCCTCCTCCGCGCGGAGCAACGGAGCAAGGCTGTCCTGTCGCGCGGCCGTAGAGTAGAATTATGGGTTCGCTGGACTGGAGATCTGGATTCTGATGCCCTGCCGCCCGCGGCGTTCCATTCCATTCCACCACTGGACCCGGATCGCTATCCCGTCGTCGTCCCAGGTGGTGGTGGTGGTTGGTGGTCACGCGGCAGCTTCGTACGCGACCGTACCGCCGCTGGTTGATGCGGCTGCCGCCAACAGGTGGGGCCGCCAGGATCCTCATGCCGGGAGCATGGCACCTTCCTGGCCGCTGTTTGGCCGAGCACCGGCGGAGCCATTCCAGTATTCCACGGTCCGGGCACCACTCTGTGACTCGTGTACTACAGTAATATACTACGGAGTACCTCCGTAAATCTTTTGATCACTTGTTTAGAATCATATAAATATTCTTGAATCGTACCAACCTCTCCGTTTCACTCCGTAGCTGACTGCACCCAGATTGATATATCCCTGACACGCCGTAGTATGGTAACTGTAAAAAAAAAGAAGCTGTGAATATTTTGATATGGACCATAGTCACCGTATACCATCTGCCAATCCTATGGATTGATATGGTACTATGCCACGTAATACTTTCTTGGTCTCTAAAAGAACCCCCGTTCTAACTATAGCAGCGGTTAATAAATCCGTTTTTGTTTTAACAAAATATCTACTTGGCAAATTAAAAAATATTTTAGTTCTTTTTTTCTGGATACATTATCTTTACTATGTATCTAGGCATAGTGTGCCTCCAAGTGCATAACAAATGCTACGTAATCTAGAGAAGCCAAGAAGGAAGTATTTGATTTTAGTGTTTCACACACTAATAAAGGATCAGATCAAATATCCGCATGGGATTGTACAAACTGTATGCTTGGCATCAATCAAATCATTATCTTGCCCAAAGGATATGTCAACATGTAGAATTTTGATTGCCTTCCACACCAATGTAATTTACTTGACTTTGCACTTAGTTTATATTATATTATTTTTTCATAAAAGGCTTGCTCAATACACACTGACATATTGAACTCTCCCACACCATGCTGAATTTTTTTTTTGGAAAAGTTCATGTAGCATTTTCGTTGTTATTTGGTAAACTTTGTCCAAACATAGACTAACTAGGCTCAAAAGATTCGTTTTGACATTTACAGACAAACTGCGCAATTAGTTATTTTTTTCTACATTTAATACTTCATACATGTGTCTAAACATTCGATGTGATGGGGAATCATGAAAAAATTTGGAAACTAAACAGGGTTTGAGTATATTACTCCTCTTCGTCGGTTATGCGGGCTCATATACCGCATCATTTTGTTCTCTCGTCTAAACAAACTTCCATTCCTATAAAGTAAAAACTTCTTCAACCAATGGCAGAAAGAAGAGGCGGGGGCAAGAGCCCCCCTCCTACCCCAATGTTGTAGGTGAACGCATCTTGGCCCCTAGTGGGTTTCGGTGATTGGATGAAACACAAGATTACTGTGACTAACGTGTGTTTTGCAGAAACAGGATTGAGTTAGGTCACGGTAATAGCGACGATACGGGCATATGGAGTTCATGTCCCCTGGCGATGGATATCGTTTCGGTTTTCAAAGGACGGACAACGAAGACGGTGGTAGACTAGGCTAAGTGTCATATGGTGTTGGAGGACACTTAGGTAGTCTTAGGTCTTTGTTTTTCCTTTGGCCGTACTATAAAGGGGAGCGTGAATCAGTAGCTTGACCTAGATGAGTCTATTGAGGTAGGTGTGGTGCACACTTGTTATTTCATAGCCCTAGGTAGCTCAGAGAGATGCCTTATGTCGAGAGGAACAAAAGTCGTTAAGGCCGCGTCGCGATCCGAGTTCGTTTTGGCCTTGTAATAGGCATCGGATGCTGCCCTGGTGGGCACCGGACCCTCCGATGCTCACCCCGACTAGGGTTTCGTCTGGTGCGTGGCATCGGAGGCTCCGATGTTGCCACATCGGACACTCCCGTGCCACTGTTCACTTGTGAGTGAACTATGGGATGCATCGGACGCTGGCATCGGATGCTGAGGGCCAGCATCTGATGGCCATGCAGAGAGGTTCCACAGAGGGTAAATCTGCATCGGATGCTTCCGATGTGGAGGCATCGGATGCTGCCCAGCGTCCGATTCTTCTTTAAACAGTCTGACAGGTTGTACAGTCGACCGTTGGTCGAGGTCACCGGAGCCTCCGATGATAGGCATCGGAGCCTCCGATGCCCCCGTAGAAAGCCTGTTCTGTGTTGTTTTTGGATGGCCGGTTGGGGGAGTATATATACTCCACCTCCTCATCCATTTGAGTGTGCTTGCCACTTCCATCTGCTGAGAGACACTTTGTGAGTGTGAGATAGTGCAAGAGCCCTAGTGAGGTTGAGTGAATTGCTAATTGAGAGAATTAGTGACCTTTTAGTGAGAATTGAGTAACAAGTGTGCATCCATCCATCTCTTTGGCCTTGTCTTGGTCAAGTGAGAGTTCTAGCTTGTTACTCTTGGTGATCGGCATCACCTAGACGGCTTGGTGGTGATCGAAGAGCTTGGTGATCATTCGGAGGCTTTGTGGATGACCCAAGTCAAGTTGTGACCGATAGTGTCGGTGTTTCGAAACCGGGGGTACGACACCAACGAGTAATATGATCGCGTGCTTCTCTTCCTGGATGGTGATGCAAGAGGACACAAGGATTTATCCTGGTTTGGGCAAAGAAGGCCCTACGTCCAGCGAGGGGAGGGTGTTCTTGTATTACTTGCACCTAAGTGCTTGTACAGGGGCGAATACAAGCTCAGTGAGCGTGGACCGGAGTCCGGACTCGTGTGTGTGTGGACTTGTGTCTTAACGTGTCTGTCCCCGTGTTCCGAGAATGAGGGCCCTGGTGTCCCCTTTTATAGAGCAAAGGGAGGCCAGGGTTACACAAGGGTATTACAGGTATCGGGGTGTATTGTGTCCCTTACGAAGAAGGGTAGGAACCCTGTCTTGTCGAAGACATTGTAGCCGACGTGGGCGTCGCTGTTGAAGCGTCCTTGAAGCGTGGCCTCCATCCTGGGCGCGGACGTGGTGGCGCGGCGAGGTGGAAGCCGTACAGCACCCATCCCGGAACGTACAGGACGTGGCGGGGTCCCTCCGGGTCTTGGGGTACCTGTCCTCCAATAGCATGAAAGTAGTTAGGGCTCGAGGGGCGTGGAGCCGGCCTCGAGGCGGCGCCTACGGGGGGCTCGAGTCCCCGCAGGTATGGGTAAGTCCCGTGAAAATCGATTGAGCGGCAGGCATCTGGGCCTCGAGGCGTGTCTTGGACGTGCCACAGTGTAGGGTGTGGGTTAACAGTGCTTCACTGGTGCCTTTTCGCCCATACTTGTGGTGAAAACGAGACTTGACTCTGCCCCGGACCACTGTGGCACACGTTGTGTCACAGAGGACGTGACTGGAGTAGGTGGATGAATTAAGTGCGCGGTATGGGACTGGCATCCGATGTCTGCACCGCTCGAGGGAGGCAAAACGCGTCTCGAGGGATAGGCTGTGACACCCTGAAAATCACCTTTTGGAAAATAGAGTCTAATGTGACTTTGTTTATTTATTATTCATGAAACATATAGCTCAAATAATAATTTTGGTGAAATAATAATTTAAGTTGGGGCTTAGAAACATTTTTGTTGCATTCATGCTGGAGCATATTATTTTGTTTGAGTGTAGGAATAGTGCTGTGTGGCTTGAATTCAAATCTAATTTGAATTTGAGCAAGTTTTGAGACAAAAATAAAAAGAAAACCCTTTTTCCTTCTCACCCCCTCTCCTCACTCTTTTGGCCCGAAGCCGCAAGCGGCCCGGCCTGCGGTCGCCCACTCCCTCCCCCTCTCCACGCTCGCCCGCTTGGGCCACGGCCTGCTCGGCCCGCTCACGCCGCCTCCCTCTCTTTCCCTTCCCTCCGCTCACACCGGCCCAGCGAGGCCCGCCTCGCGCCCCGCAGCCCAATCCCCGCTCGACCGCGCCCGCCTGACAGCCCAGCCCCACATGTCAGCGGCACCTGGCGACCCTTCCCCTACCTCCCGCATCCACCAGCGCGCCGCCGCTCCCCTCGCCTCCCGAAACCGAAGGTGAGTGGCCTTAATGGCCACTCGGCCATCATCCGGCTTCGGTGGGGCACTCATCGGCCGCCACCGCACCCACCCGAGCCCTATAAAGCCAGGGCGAGGCCCTTGCCCTCTAACATCCTTCACTAGGAGTGTTAATCTTCATCAGGGAGTTGGTAGAATATGACAGTTGGGTTCTTGAGAGAAAAGTTGCACATCATCATTCTTCTGTCTGACATCTGACGTTTTAAACAAGGTGGCATGAGAAAGAGGGAGATGACCTTATAACTAGCTTGATATGAGACCTTATTGATGGATTTAGGATAGATTTGAAGAACACAAGCGAAGGGTGAAGATCGAAAACACTACCCCAACTATCTACAACTAACTTTTAACAATCATTACAAAGAGTCCAAAACAAGCATTTACATATGATAAACAACTTGCACAGTAAAGGTTCACATATCACACAAAGACTCAACTTTCGTGACTAGCGTTTTATTACATAAGGGCATAACTCCTAAAACCCAGACGACATGGTTATAGGGATATCTTGGTGGATCTCTGCATGGGTTTGAGAGTGAATACATCCAATCCTTTTTCAAACTCATCAGGGTGTTTCTTCATATGACATGTTTGACAACACTTGCAGAGAGTTGCTCTGCAGTGACTTGACTCTGGTTACTTCCATGACATAGTTGTTGATTCTTATGTGGGCAAAAACTTAATAAGATGCCCTTCTTCTTGCAGTGATACATCTTCTTTGGCTGGATCTTTTGTGTTCGGACTGTCACTCGATGTTATGGTTATCTGCTGAACTCAGAAGGTTCACTTTTTATCTGATTGGCTTGCCTCTGGCTTGCTTGGTCTTTCGGTTGGCTGAAACTCCTTATAGGTGAAGGTCCACCCATTATGACACCCTCATTGAATTTGTTCCAACTGATTGTTGGTTGCTCTCTATTGAGTCGCCTTTCTTTTTATCCACATTGTCTTTCATTTGGGTCTTCCTTGTTTTGCTTTTTAGTTGACTTGATCGAAGACAGGGGAAGCCATAATGCTGCAACAACGACATTGATCTTGACTGCCAAGCCTTTGCTGTCTACATCTCATTAGATTTCATATTCTTCCAAGCTTTCTGCGACTTGTCTCTTCACTGGCCTTTGATAGAATTCCCATGTTGAGCCATACCTTCTAATACTTCTTTTTGCATAGCTAAGAGTTTCTCCTTGTCAAAGCATTCTTGGGCAACGTAGCTTGGTCCTACCTGACTTTTGGTGTTGGGTGAATATCCTTGTTATGGTCATCATAAGGATAGAAGAGAAGATTTAGAACAGAAGCAACGTTTTGTAATAGAATAGAGATAGAAGTACATTTCTTTTATCAAATAACAAGGCTGGATAGAAGGCAAGAACTAAGCAAGGATGAAAGCATATGCTAAAACGTCCAGTCCTAACTAGCTTGGTCACAGTCAACATTGCTCTGATACCAATTTGTACACCCGGATTTCAAAGAATTCAAAGTGCCAACTATATGTGTGCCCAGGAAGTCCACAAGACACATATAGTAACAAAATTGGAATTTCTCAAAGGCAATGCTTATTACATAGCCGAAACATATTTACATTAGACTTACATAAACAAAGCAGAGCGGAACTACTCTTGGGACTCCAAACTCACAGGGACGGTTGACTGGGGGAACACCCGCCTAGAACTCTTGGAACATCTTCTGTAACTCTTCACTTGAATCCACCCATCTGTACCCATCCGGATTTTTAATGTGAACCAACGACAAGCGTCAGCTCACCATGCTCAGCAAGTACAACTACGGGGTGCAAGGCTCAAAGGCTTGACTCGGTTAACTGCGTTAGCATTTATGTTGAACATATTTTATTTTATCTTACATTACTAATAATGATCCCTGTTGTCCCAAAGTGTATGATCATCATTATGTTAAAAAGAGGTAACCAACCACCACCAACATACCCCACCATGGACTGCTTAAAAAGGATCCGAGTCGCTCGTATCCGTGAGCACGGCTGATATATCAGGTTTACACTCTGCAGAGGTTGTACACTTTCACCTTAGGCCGTGATTCCCTTATGCCGGAGAGCCAATCCCCATTACCTCCTCTATGGAAGTACGGCAGGGTTTCACTACGTAGCCTTTCACTAGCTACCCTAACAAGTAGTAGCCGCAAGGTTTCAGCATCTAGGCGAATGGAGCCCCTTCAAG
The DNA here is from genome assembly GCA_009763385.1 of Coix lacryma-jobi var. lacryma-jobi. Taxonomy (NCBI): domain Eukaryota; kingdom Viridiplantae; phylum Streptophyta; class Magnoliopsida; order Poales; family Poaceae; genus Coix; species Coix lacryma-jobi. The sequence continues at coordinate 27,798 of VDCT01000106.1, forward strand.
ATGGCACACCTGACAGCCGACCAGTACACATCTTGACAGGCAAGGAAGCCATTCTAAGCCTAGGCTCCCCTCTAGCGCCTTTCGTAACTACTACAAGCTAGAGAAAGTCTAGTTACACAACTAAGATCAGAGCCATATAATACCCAAGGTGCACGGGATCTCCGGGTGCCCGCTTTAAAAGATAGTCCTGGGGTGGGTCACTGAGCAACCCAGGCTCCAGTGCCCTAAAAGTGGTTAAAAAGCCTCTTGTAACATTTGTTCCATAGTCATTAATCAATATTAAACATTTAGCATTTAAGTAGCGCATAGCATTACTAACATATTATGCAAAAACCTTCCATAGGTACAAGGTAATAAGATCAAGTGAAAATAGGTTGTCCTATGGTTCATCAAGTTACGACACATGCATAATGAATATTTAGTCTTGCAGTTAATAGGTAACAAGGAATCCGTAGTTATACTTGCTTCCAATAACTTGTGTGATGGTCTTACTTCTTCAGAGATCTTCTTCTCGATAACCTTGATCAACTTGAACTCTAAACGGGTCAAAGGCACCACACAAACATCCATTCCAATCATCACATGCAGATAAAATATACTTCTATTAGAACAGTACACCAAGCATCAAAAACAGGTAGAGAAACACTTATAAAACTATTCTACTCGTCGATACGATCACATGGACGTAAAGATCACTCTAATCGGACTAAAAACGGGAAAGTTATAAAGAAAACAAGTTTCAGGGGCTATTTTGTAAATAAAAACATTTGCCTAGGGCTAGCCTGCGAAAACTGAGGACTAAAACGTAATTAACGTAGACTAGAGGGCTAGCAGGCTTAAAAACACGATATGGACTGCGGGCACAAAACCGGAAAGATCAGGGGCTAAAACAAAAGAAACAGGATCTAAAAGAAACTCTTTTGAACTACGGTGGACTGCGGGTTGATTTTCATAAAACACAGGGGCCTTTTTGCAAAAGCGGCGGCTGCAGCTGCGCAGGCGCGCGCAACGCCACGCGCGCTATGCGGTTGGCCGGTCCACCAGCTGGCGGTGGACCCGCGCCGCGGGGCCGCTGGTCCACGGGTTCATGGTCCGCGGTGCATACCCCTTCGGGTGGCTTCTAGTCCTGGCCACTCAACACCGGATGTAACGGCGCAGAGGGCTTGGCGAGCGGCGCGGCGGCGGGAGCGGCGGCGCAAACGCCGGCGGCGGCGGCGCCATGCGAGGGGCTCGGGAACTCGCCGTTCCGGTGTTCCCGGCCTTGGTTGGCCACGCGGATTGCACCGGAGCGAAGCGGGGGCAAAGGCGAGCTCGTCGTGGCCTTGGCTCCGGCGGGGACTCACCACAGCGACGACGAGGCGGCGGCGGGATCTGTGACGGCTCAGGTGAGCATTTCCGAGCGCAAGAGAGCAGGTAGGGTGTAGGGAAAAGCTTTGGTGGCTGCGGCAGCTCCTGGAAACGCTCGGATGGGGCTTTGGGTGGCCGGTGAAGCTCCACCACGGCGGCGGGAAACAGTGGGCGAGGCGGTGGCGCGAGGG
>VDCT01000970.1:0-23252 GCA_009763385.1 Coix lacryma-jobi var. lacryma-jobi
CCCTCCGCTCGGGCTCTCCGTGGAGAGCAGGGTCAGCTCGTTGCCGCTGCCGGTGGCCAGGGACTCGAGGCTCCCGAACCAGATGACGGCACCAGCAGAGAACGAAGGAGCGGAAGAAGCCATCCACGACACAACGAGAAATCGACTCGGACACGCGAAGGCCCCTACCTAGCGCGCCAACTGTCGGTGTTTCGAACCCGGGGGTATGACACCAACGAGTAATATGATCGCGTGCTCTCTTCCTGGATGGTGATGCAAGATGACACAAGGATTTATCCTGGTTCGGGCAAAGAAGGCCCTACGTCCAGCGGGGGAGGAGGTTCTGTATTACTTGCACCTAAGTGCTTGTACAGGGGCGAATACAAGCTCAATGAGCGTGGACCGGAGTCCGGACTCGAGTGTGTGTGCGTGTAGACTCGTGCGTTGTCTCTCTCTGTCACCGTAGACTTGTGCGTGAAGGGCCCTGGCGTCCCTTTTTATAGAACAAGAGGAGGCCAGAGTTTACACAGGATTGTCATGTACAGTGCTCGATATGGCGAAGGGTAGGAACTCTGTCTTGTCGAAGTCACTGCAGCCAACGTGGGCGTTGCTGTTGAGGCGTCCTTGATGCGTGGCCTCCATCTCGGGCACGGACGTGGAGGCGTGGCGATGTGGAAGCCGTACAACACCCATCCCGGCACGTACAGGACACGGCGAGGTCCCTCCGGGTCTTGGGGTACCTGTCCTCCAATAGCATGAAAGCATCAGGGCTCGAGGGGCGCAGGGCCGGCCTCGAGGTGGCGCCTACGGGAGGCTCGAGCCCCCGCAGGTATGGGCAAGTCCCGGAACGCCCGGGCGTACAGCGGGAACCCAGGCCTCGGGGTGAAGCTCGAGTGTGCTACAGTGCGTGGTATGGCCGAACAGTGCTGTACTTGTGCCTTTTTGCCCATGCTTGTGGTGAAAACGAGGTTTGACTCTGGGTCCGGTCCACTGTGGCACACGCTGTGTACCGGAGGATGTGACCGGAGTAAGAGGATGCATTGAATGCGCAGTATGGGGCTAGTACGGAGCGCCAGCCCGAGGCCTGGCTCGGAGGGCTCGAGCTAGACGGAGATTGAGCACCTGCCTGAGGCCTGGCTTGGAGGGCTCGGGCAGGACGGAGAATGAGCGTTCGCCGTGGCTTGGAGGGCTCGGGCGAGACGGAGAACGAGCGTTCGCCCGAGGCCTGGCTTGGAGGGCTCGGCGAGCGGAGAACGAGCGTTCGCCCGAGGCCTCGCTTGGAGGGCTCGGGCGAGACGGAGAACGAGCGTTCGCCCGAGGCCTGGCTTGGAGGGCTCGGGCGAGACGGAGAACGAGCGTTCGCCCGAGGCCTCGCTTGGAGGGCTCGGGCGAGACGGAGGTTGAGCTCCAGCTCGAGGCCTAGCTTGGAGGGCTCAGGTGAGCGGAGGTTGAGCTCCAGCTCGAGGCCTAGGGTGTGACGAGCCTCGAGGGATAGGCTATCGTGCTGGAGGGGCTCGAGGTCCCCGCGCCGGGTCCCGAGGAGCGGTGCACAGCTGTAGCGGGCTCGAGGGGTAGGCTACCAGGAGGCGGTCGGTAAGGTTTTGGCAAGTCTAAGCTCTCTGGCGGTGGACCAGCATTGCAGGCTCCGAGGGGTTGGTTTCTTGGAAGGTTAGCCTAGCTGGGTTTATTAATTGGTGCTCTAGGTTTAACCTATTTGTTTGCGTTGATTAGGGGTACCCCTTTGGCGTTCCCCCGACAGAGAGAGAGTAGGGTATGCAACGGTTAACCGGGTGGAGAGGGAGTGCGAGGTGGCTAGGGTTTCGCTCACCCTCTTTATATAGTTTGAGGTTTGTAGTGGGCCAAGATGGGTTATATGCTAGTTAGTGGGCTGGACTCAACTAATATAGATGGATCTCTTGATGGGTTCATCTCTGAAGATGGTTCTCATTTTGAAACCATATTTTATCTGTAAATTAAATGGGCTATCTCATAAAATCGTTTTTATTCATTTCGGTCACCTGTTCAGTCCTTCATTGTGAGAAATGAGCACCCATAAAATTGTGGATCGATATGTCTTACTAGGATGGTGAGGCGGGCTTCGCTGCGCAGGTTGCCTTAGGGCGTCCGCAATAGTGTTCAAATCGCTAGCTATTTGATCTCTAGGAAGAATACTATTGGTTCTCAATGATAACTTACAAATAGCTAGCTAGATGAGACATATAAATTTGCCTCACGAATTATTCTCCACTTATGCAATTAGTTTTGTTAATAATATTTAATACTCTAAATTAGTGTTAAACGTCCGATATGACATCCCAAAACTTTTTAACTTGAAACTGAACAATCTCTAAATATATCAGTCACTATATAAGCATAAAACGCACACAAGTATTGAGAGAGCGTTGCCCCCACAATTAGAGTTTGTATTATTGAACGCGCTATCATCGCACCGGTTTTTAGTAAAAAAAAAGATACCTACAAAAATCTTAAAAAGAAAAAAAGGAAAAAAGAAAGCAAAAAAGCAAAAAAAAAAGGAAGCTACAGTAACCTAACCCGCGGGAGGGCGCCAATCCTCCCGCGGGTAGAGATTGTATTATATCTATGCAAGTTAGCCGTGGCGATTGTAACACTTTCAATGCAAATCAATTGTAGCTCAATTATTTGCTTGGGTCGTGTTGATAGCTGCAGTAGTTTACATGCTTTCGATCGAGTTCCACCATAAGCAAATTAAAATTGCTCCAGTGTCACGTGCATGCATCCCCTCTCAGCTCTTTGGTCTTTGGATATGACCAGAATAGGAAATACTCCCTCCATACCCCATTAGTTGCGTTTTAGAAAAGGTTAGAGTCAAACATTGGAAATATAAATCATCAATAACTATTAAGTTTTTATGTTTACAAATATAAAATTATATAAATAGATTTGTCTTGAAGAATACTTTCATAAAAGTATACATATATCACTTTTCCATAAATATTTTTACAAAAATAAGATGTCAAAGTTGTATTTTGGAGACCGTGTAGCTGTCCTAAACCTCAACTAATATGGGTATGGAGGGAGTAGTGGCGTACGTGCCTTACTCTTCGCGGTTCTTACACGTGTACAAGCGAGAGAGAAAACTGTTCTGTATCATCAACCTGCTTGCGCCAAACACACTGAAATACCTCCTCCGATCCTACTATAGCATTTCTTACTTATTATTAGGCGTGTGGCTCGCCTCTTGCCTCGCCTCACCTTATAATTAGCTACTTTTGTTTCTAATAATACCATGTCCCCCTCCGTATATTACCCTCTTCTCCTATCCACGCGAAAATTGGGTTCTTCCTTTCTCGCTCGCTCGAAGCACACCATTCTTCTTTACTACAAAAAGAAGAACCCTGCTCTTGCAAGAACACGTACAGATGCATTATTTCTACCAAAAATAATAAAGGTGAAAGCGCGCGGCCCATACATTGTAGAATATATATGGATGAGATGAGGCTCCAGTGGAGCCGGCCCGGCTCCCTTCTCCTGTTCGCCGCGGCGTTCCTGGCGTCCGCCGCCGTGTCGAGCGCCGGCATCGCCGACTGGGACGAGCACTGGCAGAAGCGCCGGGAGCTGGCGGAGGCGTCGGCGCGGGAGGCGTACAGACCCGACCCGTACAACGTGACCAACAGCTTCAACGCGGCGGTGCACAGGGCGACCAGCCCGCGGCGCGCGACGCGGGAGACGCCGAACAAGAAGCGCAAGCAGCGGGGCCCGTGCCGCGCGACGAACCCGATCGACAAGTGCTGGCGGTGCCGCGGCGACTGGCCGACGGACCGGTTCCGGCTGGCGCGGTGCGCGCGCGGGTTCGGGCAGGCGGCGACGGGCGGGCTGGGCGGCAAGATCTACGTGGTGACGGACCCGGGCGACGCGGACGTGGTGAACCCGCGCCCGGGCACGCTCCGGTGGGGCGCGATCCAGCCCGGCCCGATATGGATCATCTTCGCCAGGTCCATGATCATCCGGCTCTCGCAGGAGCTGCTGGTGAGCAGCAACACGACCATCGACGGGCGCGGCGCGCAGGTGCGCATCGCCAACGGCGCCGGGATCACGGTGCAGCTGGCGCGGAACGTGATCATCCACAACCTGCACGTGCACGACGTGAAGCACTCCACGGGGGGGTTGGTGCGGGACTCCCCGACGCACGTCGGGTCCCGCACGCGCGCCGACGGCGACGGCATCTCGCTGTTCCAGGCCGCCGACGTGTGGATCGACCACATCTCCATGTCCAACTGCGAGGACGGGCTCATCGACGTCGTGCAGGGCTCCACGGGGGTCACCATCTCCAACTGCCACTTCACCCACCACAACGACGTCATGCTGTTCGGCGCCAGCGACTCGTACCCGCAGGACCAGGTGATGCAGGTCACCGTCGCCTTCAACCACTTCGGCAGAGGGCTGGTGCAGCGGATGCCACGGTGCAGGTGGGGGTTCTTCCACGTCGTCAACAACGACTACACGCACTGGCTCATGTACGCCATCGGCGGCGGCAAGGCGCCCACCATCATCAGCCAGGGGAACCGATACATTGCGCCACCAAACATCGCAGCCAAAGTGGTGGGTAACAAACAAGCAATTCGTTTCATTCGTTTTTTTGATTTGATTTGATGCCCGGATTAATTTTGGAATCACAGATCACCAAGCACTACGCGGAGGAGGGCGAGTGGAAGAACTGGGTGTGGCACACGGAGGAGGACCTGTTCATGAACGACGCCATCTTCGAGCCGTCCGGCGGCGCCCTCACAGGAAGGTGAAAGGGAACGAGTGGGTCAAGCCCAAGCCAGGCACCTACGTCGCAAGGCTCGTCCGATTCTCCGGCACATTGTCCTGCTGCACGACCAGGCCGTGCTGATAGCTCCTCCTCCTGCTGCTGCTGGCCGCCGCGCCGTGTCCAAGTAGGACCTCAGCTTGCTTGTCGCTCGATCTCCTTATTATGGAAGAAAGAAGAAAGCAAAGGACATCCACGTAGGATGGAGAGGGTAGCCAGCAGCACGTCGTTTTGCCAATCTACGTTTTTCTTGCCTTGAGGTTTTGTTTTATGGGAATTGTTGTTACATACAGTACGGTTTGATCATTTTTTTCAAAGGAAGTAGGGATTGCTTTTTATCCCACAGGCCGGTGTGTATCTGTATACATATATATACATGCCGTCGTATGACATGAACCACCCCTGTTTGCGATTGCTCGAAAATAAACATAATATATATTGTATTGTTCTACAAGAGATTAAATGGGTCTGCTGCTTCAGGGTTTCTTCTCACATTCCATTCGTTTAATTTATTAATCTCGTGAGTGTGAAGCATGGTTGAGTACCGATGAAACAAACTCCTTATAAATTTGCTAGATATTGGATGGTACTGCAGTGACATAGTACATCACACGAAGAGCAGAGGCCAAAAGGATTCAGTGAAAATATCCAAAAGAATTGATCCACAAGTTGTCAAGTTCGCATTGCTCAACTCTGGCTTGTTGGCTCCATGTTTTTCTCTAGACTAGAAGCCTTCCTTCAATGCATATACTCTGCTTCGGAAAGATGGTGGCAATCTGTTTATTGCTGCATCAATGTCCTGCAGATAGAGCAGTCATACGATTTATAGTAGTTTCTTGGAGTATATTACTCTCATGAAATGATGCAAATAATTAAGGTGGCTTTTGGCTACACAAAAGTGCAGAGCAAATATAAGAAAAATTCTGAGCAAGCAATCAAACTGACATATTGTGCTTGAATGTAGGAGAGTTCGACATACTGTGCTTCATTATAAGTACAACTTCAGAGTAGGAAAGAGATGCTTGCGTTGTGAACATGTGAAGCTGTTTCAATTTAAAAATAGAACTGGTGGAAACTAGGCATCATAACTATGAGTTGTCAACTAAAAAACAACAAAAATGGGTTCGAATGTAGCAACAACAAAGATTTTCTGTCCCAAACAAACTGGGCTAGATGATATTTTTTATGAGAAAGGAAAATAATATCTACAATAGTAGTAATAGTAATAATTATCATGAAAACATTACTGAACTGGATATAGCATTTCAGCATAGGTAATTGAAGCAATGGTTATATATTAGCTCACCTCAGCAGTATATCGAATTGAAAAGTGATTTAGTAGAATAGCTTTGTTTTTAAGCTTGTCAGACAGACTCACTATCTGCATGCATTGCCAACATGAAGTTTATGGTAAATATGAATGGGAAATGTGAATAACTGAATTTACAGAGTTTGGAATAACCTCAGACAAGTGAATGTGCCCTCTTTCTCTTGCATCCTCAATTGATTTGGAGTCATCAATAAAAGTACTCTGAAATTTACAGAGGACATTGTAAATTAAACATAGGAACAGGTGAGAACCCAATACATACAGGCAAAAAAAAAAAAAGGCAGAAGACGTAACATTCGGCACAGGGCATATTAAGAAGGCATACCTCGACCACAAGAATCTTTGCCTTTAACACATCTGCATTATCAGGATCAAGGATGAAATCCGACATTGTATCTCCAGAGAAAGCAATCTCAGGTGTTAGCTCTACATTCGTAATCTGTGCGCCATGAATTACTTAAAAATTGCACACCAAATCAATAATTCTAGACTAGATTGTACTCAAGTATAATTTCAACATCCAACAGGGCAGACGGACCTCAACTCCAGACTTTTTGAGATTACTGAGCTCTTTCCCAGGGAGGCCAGCATACTCCTCCTTGAGCTTCTGCTTCACCTTGTATATCACATACCCCTACACACACGCACTACACGATTCAAAATCCATGAAAGTATTGTAAGAAGTAATTCTCACAAATCATTCAAGAGCACACAGACTCGACAGAGTTTGAAATTCCATTAGCCGTCACCTGGCTGGGTACGACGTGGTAGGTCCTGAACGCCCTGACCCTGAGGTCCTTGGGGAGCTGGTACTCCTCCCCGACCTCGAGTGGCACGAGCTTGTGGTCGAGGTCGGACTGGTCCATGGCGCGGTGCACGTCGAAGAGCCTCCGCACGAGGTCCGCGAGGCAGGCGGGCACGAAGACGGTGGGCAGGCGCATCCTCCTGCGGCCCCGCGTGGCGACGTACATTGGGAGGCCACCGATGTGGACCTGTGGTCCATGTGGGCGTGGGAGATGAAGAAGAAGTCCTGCGAGACGGCGAACGGCGGGCACCGACCGATGTCGAAGACGAGGTTTAGGGAGGGGAATATGACGCACGTCTCGTGCCCGGCGACAGAGATGCCCTCCACGCGGTAGCCCTCGATCTCCAGCCTGCTGTATCGTCTTCGGCCGCGTGGGGGCGGGGGCGGGAGCGGAGGTTGAGGTCGCGGCCGCTGACTCGGCCTCAGCCGCCGAAGAGGCCAGAGACTGGCCGCCCTTCGACACGCTGCCGCCGCCGGCGGTGAGGGGAGGGGAGAAGGTTTCGGTCAGAGGTGGCACGGCATATTTAACTTTTTCCCATTATAACGGATGTCGACTCCTCCTATAGCACTTTTATAATTGACGCTATGATTTTATCATGAATGAGACAATCGCGATACATATTTACCACTTTTGCTCACGTGGCACGCCAACTCAGCTATCGAGCTCGAATCCAAGTGTATAGGTCGATGTGAAATGACACCCCTGCCCTTGCCTTCTTTATCCCTCGCGGCCCACTCCACTCTCTCGCCTCTTGCGTGTACACGTGTTTACAACTCGGGCGCCGCGTTGTGGAACTCCGTCACGCGGAGGACGTCCCGACGCGGTACCGGCACGCGTACGTGGTCACCACCAGCTCGTACTCGCGCCCTGCCTCCACGCGGGCGAGCTCCACGAGCTGCTGGCCTGCTGCTGCTGGCCCGCCGTCGTGGCTGCTCCGGCGGTGTACGTGGGGAGGAACTCGAAGTAGGCCATGTTAGGCATGATGGTGTAGGACACCTCGGACGGGTCATCGCACGTCGTCGACCGGAGGTTGAGGCCGAAGTGGCCCTCTGAGGCTACGTACGCGGTGGAGATGATCGGCAGGCCGCCGCTGTAGTAGCTGAGGGCTGGGACGTACTGCGCCATGGAGCCCGTGGCTATGATGTCCAAGTACCTGGCGTTGGGCCAGACGCGCGCGATGATTCCAGCCGCGGCCCCAGCGCCGCCGCCCTTGGACTTGGAGCCGTTGCGACGGATGAACTGGGCGAGCTCGGGGTCCGGTCATCGGAGGACGCCGGCGACCGCCTCGCACACTGACGCGTCGGTGACGCGGTCGGTGAGTGTGCCGGCGTCCGTGTCCGCGGCGAGCTGCTCCCAGTTGTGCTGGAAGAAGCGGACGGTCCGGAGCACGTCGTGGCGGCGGCACAGGCCACACAACATCTGCGCGTACATGCGGGCAGCACGGCGTCGCCTTGCGGCAGAACGGCACCCAGGTGCGAGCGAAGCTTGCGGTCTCGGCGAGCGCCTCGAAGGTGAGCAGCGCGCCGCCGTCGTCGGAGATGTAGCAGGTGAGCTTCTCGACCGGGTAGTCCGACGGTGAGGATGGAGAGGATGGTGTTGGCGGTGACGAGCGGCGGCTCCGTCTCCCGGTCGGCGATGGAGACGAAGACGTCGATGCCCGGCAGGTCGGAGTGGCCCTTGGGGTTGCGCGCGGTGGGCAGCTCGAAGCGCTCAGCGAGGACGTCCAGGTCGGCGGCGCGGTGGGTGGGGCAGAGCTTGGGGAGGCTGTCGAGAAGCCAGGAGAAGGCGAACCAGACCTCGCACGTCACGGACAGCGCCCACAACCACACTGCCTCTGGGTTCGGGTGCCGGATGCGCCATGTCAGGAAGAACCCCAGCGCCACTAGACGGATTGCGATCAGCAGCCTGCACCGGAGCAGAGCGAGCGCAGAAATTAGTGGTGGGCTGCAGGGGGTAAAGAAGGCAGGGGTAGGGGTGTCATTTCACATCGACCTGCACACTCGGATTCGAGCTGGACAGCTGAGCTGGCGTGCCACGTGAGCAAAAGTGGTAAATATGTATCGCGATCGTCTCATCGATGGTAAAATCGTAGCGTCAATTATAAGAGTGCTATCTGAGGAGTCGTCATCCGTTATAATGGTAAAAAGTTAAATATCCCAGGTGGCACTGTTTGCGAGAAGCCCCGTTGGGTTGGGGGAGACACGTGGCATGAGACAAAATAAATCGAAACCGTCCATGTGATGTGGTTAGAGCATCTCCAATAATTTAGAAAAAATGACTTGGAAAAAGTTGTCATTTAGCAACTTGCTAAAACTTTTGACAAGTAAATTTTTCATGTATCTCCAATAGTTTGGTAAAAATAACATAGAAAAGTATTCCAACTTGGTAAAATAACGTAGAAACGTTGGATAGCAAGTGAAGCTGACTTGGTAAATATAGCAAGTAGATGGCCTCCGATTCCAACTTGAAAAATTTAGCAAGTCATATACCAATCTGTTGGAGAACGTTTTTTCTTCTTTTTCTAATAAAACAAGGATAGCAAGTCATTTTTCTAAACTATTGGAGATGCTCTTACTTCTCTTCTGGACTTCTGGATCGAAGCATATTCTGAGATTTCCAACGTGATTAATGTGGGGTTGCTTGTTGGGCCCCAACAAGTAATTTTGGTATTGCAAGCTCATTTCTACACAACTTTTTGGACGTGTTCGTTTCTAGGAATTTTAGATATAACCCTATACGATATTGCGTTCCTAATTTAGTCTATTATAAATAGACTAATTATAAAATTAATTTATCAGCCAAGGCTAATTTGCGAGATTTCATGATTTGACAATGTGATGCTATAGTAAACATTTACTAATGATAGATTAATTTGATTTAATACATGTTGTTAATTAAGTATGGCGGTGTAATTAGTTTTATAATTAGTTTATTTTTAATAGACTAAATTAGTGCTACAACATCCCATGTGATATGACTAAAATTTTAGCCCTGAAAACAAACATGCCCTTTGAATCGAAGTCTCTCTAAATCTTCATTTAAAAAGCTATTTGAATATAAATATTACACCATACAAATCTAGTCAAACTTGTAGCACGAAAACCGAGGACGACAAATTATAATGGATAGAGGGAGTAGTGTCGGTGTTTCGAACCCGGGGTATGACACCAACGAGTAATATGATCGCGTGCTCTCTTCCTGGATGGTGATGCAAGATGACACAAGGATTTATCCTGGTTCGGGCAAAGAAGGCTCTACGTCCAGCGGAGGAGGAGGTTCTTGTATTACTTGCACCTAAGTGCTTGTACAGGGGCGAATACAAGCTCAATGAACGTGGACCGGAGTCCGGACTCAAATGTGCGTGTGAGGGTGTGCGGCGTATGTGCGTTCTAACGTGTCTGTAACCGTGGACTGAAGGCCCTGGTGTCCCCTTTATAGAGCAAGGGGAGGCCAGGGTTACACAAGGGTATTACAGGTGTCGGGGCGTACGGTGCCCAATACGGGGAAGGGTAGGAACCCTGTCTTGTCGAAGACATTGTAGCCGACGTGGGCGTTGCTGTTGAAGCGTCCTTGGAGCGTGGCCTCCATCCCGGGCGCGGACGTGGAGGCGTGGCGATGTGGAAGTCGTACAGCACCCATCCCGGCACGTACAGGACACGACGGGGTCCCCCCGGGTCTTGGGGTACCTGCCCTCCAAAAGCATGAAAGCAGTCAGGGCTCGAGGGGCTCAGAGCCGGCCTCGAGGTGGCGCCTACGGGGGCTCGAGTCTCCGCAGTTATGGCAAGTCCCTGGAAACCCGATTGAGCAGCAGGAATCCGGGCCTCGAGACGTGGCTTGGACGTGCGACAGTGAAGGGTATGGGTTAACAGTGCCGCACTGGCGCCTTTTGCCCATGCTTGTGGTGAAAACGAGACTTGGCCCTGCCCTGGTTACTGTGGTACTCGTCGGGCTGTAGAGGACGTGACTGGAGTAGGTGGACGCATTAAATGCGCGGTATGGGGTTAGGGAGCAGGAAGCTTCCTCCTCGTGGGGGCTTCGAAGGGTAGTGGCGCATTCGCTCGGGCCCGGGCGCTGAGGGCTCGGGTGCATGGAGGTTGAGCTCCAGCTCGAGGCCTAGATCGAAACGAGCCCCGAGGGATAGGCTATCGTGCTGGAGGGGCTCGAGGTCCCCGCGTGGGGTTTCGAGGAGCGGTGCAGGGCTCGAGGCCTATGCGCCGGGGCTCGAGGGGTAAGCTGCCATGAGGCGGTCAGTAAGGTCTTGACCAGTCTAAGCTCTCTGGTGGCGTGCTAGCGTTGCAGGCTCCGAGGGGTTGGTTTCTTGGAAGGTTAGCTTAGCTGGGTTTTTAGTTGGTGTTCTAGGTTTAACCTATTTGTTTGCGTTGATTGGGGGTACCCATTTTGTGGACCCCCGACAGTAGCCCCCGAGCCCTTGTTCGAGTGCTTGCACTCGAGCAGGGGCTCCCGACTGGGATCTCGAGGGTTAGATAACTGGTTTCGAGGGTTTGGTCGCTTTGATTCTGTGGGTGTCGTGCGAGCGACACCCGCGGTGTAGCCCCCGAGGCCACGAGGGAGTGGTTAGGACTCCCTCGTGGGCTCTTTCTTATGCGAGTGTTAGTTGCGTTTTTTAGGTTCGGGGGTTCGAGCCCCCCAGTTTTTTAGACCCTCTTTCGTCGAGGGGTGCCAGGCTGAACCGGCCGGCCGGCTCTTCGAGCTGTCCGGTACACCGGTTGCCCTGACTTGTCATCCCGCGAGTCCTTTCGATCGGATGCGAGGGGGGATGCCTCGTACTACCACGAGCGGGCGAGTATCGAGGTTCCCGGTGAGCTGGTAACGGGGAATCCAAGTGAGACCTCGTGCCCCATTCGATAGGGGTCGACTGTAGCCCGGAGGCGATCTCATAAAGCATGGGTGCTCAGTCTGCAGGAGTGCCGGGTCCATTCGATAGGACCCGGTGGCTCGATGCCTCCCTCCGAGGGGATCTCGCTGCACGTCGTGCCCCCCGCCTTGGATGCACGTGAGGGGCCTCGAGGGCTTGGCCCTCGAGCGATGCTGCGAGTGGCGCCCCTTGGTGTCCCTGACTCGGGTGCTCGAAGCCGGCTGTCGAACCCTCTTCGAGGGCCAGCCTTCGCTGCTTCGAGGCTTAGGGCCGGGGCCCATTTTTACCTTCGTGAAGAAGCCTCCGTCGTCTGGGAATCCTTCTGCCCGTTGGGCGTGCCTTTTTAGGCAAAAACCGTCAGGGAGTGGAGATCGTGGCGCCAGGACGACAGGCGTGAAGTTGGAGCGGCGGCCGCAGAGGGCCCCGGTAGTTGAGCGAATGGGATGTCGCCGCGTGTACCTGTCAACCGGCTCGAGACGTGGTTAGGTGGGCGCATTAAATGCATGCGATTACCTTTTTACGTTGTGGGAGACCCCGCCCGTTGGGGTTTTCCCTTATAAATATCGAAAGAGAGGGAAAAGGAACCCTTTACTTTGCCTTTGCCTTCACCGCCGCCGTAGCCTCCACGCGTCCTCTCCCTCGAGCTAGCAATTGGGAATCTTCCCGGCCGTCCGTCCGTCGTCGCTCAGATCCGCGCCGTCGCTGCCATGGCCGCCCAAGTGTTGCCGCCTGAAGATTGGAGTTCGATGAAGGTGACGCAGCAGGAGCTGGAAACGTTGGTGGAGCGGGGGCTTCTCCGCCCCAACCCGCAGGGGGGCCCCGCGTGGTGGATTCTCCCGTCGGCGGACCATCGGGAGCCGCAACCCGCCGGAGGGGTACGTGGTGAGCTTCACGCGCTACCACCGTATGGGGCTCGGCGTCCCGCCGAGCCGCTTCATGCGGGGGCTGGCCCACCACTTCGAGGTGGAGCTGCAGCACTTCTCCCCCAATTCCATCTCGCACGCTGCCATCTACGCCGCAGTGTGTGAGGGTACTTGAAGATTGAGCCACACTGGGAGATGTTCGTCCACCTCTTCCGCGGCGAGCTCTTCAACAAGGCTGCTGAAAGGTCCAAATTGGCTAGAGGGGGGGGTGAATAGCCTAATTAAAAATCTACAAAATTTTCTTAGGCAAACACTATTAGTAAAACAAACGGCGAAGCTTCTTGCGCTAGCCTAATAGTGTGTTGCAAGCCACCTATCCAATAGTTCTACCTAATATTTCTATGGCACACAATCAACTAGAGCTAGTAACAAATGCGGAATAAAAATACTATAGCTCTAGCACAAGAATGATGTACAAAGAGTATACAAGACAAGTGTACAAGGAACTAGGTAAGCTAACTACCACTATCACACAAGATATATGACTAGAGATGTGCAACAAGAAATGATATCAATACAAGAGATATAGATCAATATAATATACAAAGTAAATGAACTAGATAAGGGGGATTTCACCGAGCCTTTAGGATCGCCAAGTAGAGAGCCAATCACCGGTGAAAACCACTTGTGAAGCCAATCACCAAGAATATGAAGATGGAGACCAATCACCAAGAATGGGACACAACCACAAATAGCACTCGGGAGACAAAGATTTATCCCGAGGTTCACGTGCTTGCCGGCACGCTACTCCCCGTTGTGTCGACCAACACTAGGTGATCCGGCGGCTAATCGGCGCTAAGCCAAGCTCACGAAGAGCGCCACAAGAATCTACCGCTAGTGAGGTAGCTCAATGACACGAGCAATCCACTAAGGATGCCTCTTGCCGCTCCGGCGAGGTGAGGCTCCAAAACCTCTCACAATCTCAATCGGTGGTGGCCAAGAACAATCTCCACTCTTGCCAATCAACCACCTCAACGCCTCCAAGCCGTCTAGGCACCGGCAAATGCCAAGAGTAACAAGAATACCCAATGCCGATGCGAAGAACTAGTGCCACTAGATTGAACTCTATCAAAACGCGCACTAGATCACTCAATCTCACTTGGCTTGATCAATTCAACTTGGGAGATGAGTGGGGAGGCTTGTCAATGCTCACTAGAAGGCTTAGGAATCAAAATGTGCAAGAGCGATCTCCCCTAAGCCGGCCAACTCATATTTATAAGCCCCTCAAACAAATAGAGCCGTTACCTGTTCACTGCGCGAAAATCGCGACGACCGGACGCACCGTTAAGTTAGCACCGGACGCTCCCACTGCGTCCGGTCGCTGGATGGCAGCCACGCGTCCACGCGAATTCAACGTCGTTCGTCTGATCGTCCAACGGCTAATTGCACGAAAAGCTTCACAATGACCGGACTCTATGTCATTGGCACCGGACGCGTCCGGTCAAGAATTTCGCTCAGCGTCCGGTCAGAACCAGAGAGGTTCCAGAGAGGTTTTTTATCGACCGGACGCGTCCGGTCACCAGTGACCGGACTCACTCAGCGTCCGATCAAACTGTTTGAACCTGATGCCTCTCGTGAACAGTGGTACAGGCGAGTCCGGTCGTTTTTCTTCACAACTGACCGGACGCGTCCGGTCGCTGCGTCCGGTCGCTGTTCAGCGTCCAGTCAAGCCTGAAAACCACGTTTTCAACTCCGGTTTCTTCTCCTTTGCAAATGTGCCAACACCACCAAGTGTATACCACCTTGTGCAAGTGTGTTAGCTTTTTCAAAACATTTTTTTCAAAGGATTTATTAGTCACTCACTAGGTCTATAGCATCGATATGTTAGAGAACACCTAGTGGCACTTGAACACCGCATAAGCCGTGAATATTCTCCTCTTAATAGTACGGCTATCTATCCTAAATGTGATCACACTCTCTAAGTGTCTTGATCACCAAAACAAAGAGCCCTATAGGTTATACCTTTGCCTTCGGGCCTCTTTGCTCCATCTCTTCTGTTCTTCTTGCATTCACCAAGGATAGAGCATTTGATCTCTTGAGTGCTTGTGGCCAACACCATCCTCCATGGTTGCCATCTTGCTAGCTCCACCACTTGGCTTGGTCATGATCCTTTCTTATAAGCTACACATGCTTAGCAATAGGATTAGACCAAATAGGTTTCATCAATTAACCAAAACCAAACTAGGGCTTTCAATCTCCCCCTTTTTGGTAATTGATGACAACCTCTACAAAGATATGTGATTTAAAATTGAGTAACCACATTGATAGTATTAGCTCCCCCTACATATGTGCTATAGAGTTTGGTACTAGATTTGGCACATATGTATGGATATGAAATGTGGGTGAGCAATACTATCAATGATGATGCTAAGGCATAAGAATGGACCTTTGAAGCGTGATACCAATCGGAGTGCACATATTAAACCATCCTTAGCATCATTTCGTCACTAGACATACATCAAACTCAAGAACCCCGTGAGATCAACATTATAGTAAGGTTCTTGAACCACTTGAAAACAAGTATGTCTAGTTGCTATTATGTACATGCTAGTTAATCAATTCATCAAGCATAACCTATCACTAGCATTCACCACATAAGCATGGATATCAAATTAAAAAGCTTATGCATTGCTAACAATCATATGAATATGCACATTTCAAATGCAACAATCATGTTTATGAGCTTGCTCCCCCTATTTGTATGCTCCAATCCCATTTGAACTTAATTTGAGCTTAGCAACATAGTTATCTTTGTTGCATTATTTTCTCCCCCTTTGTCAACAATTATCATAAAGGTGGGGCATATGTGGAAAACAAATCAAACCAAGATGTGGCTTAATCTAGCTTATGAGCATAGGATGTTTAACACGGTTTGCTCTAGAGTAAGCTTCTTCACACATCTTTCAATGGTTATCTTACTCACGTTGGTTAAACACCTATTGTTCACTTACTAGATCAAACACTAGAGTTACAAGCTCACAAACAAGTTATATGCTACCACTAGGTCAAGTCAAAGATAGAAGCAATAGTGGTACCATATATACTTCAAATTCATTTGATTTACCATGAATGATCCTAAATATGCAATGTGATGGCTATATGAACTAGATCACAACCTAATAAGAATGAATGCACATGCCAAACAATTTTACCTTTGCTTTGTTGGAGGAGAGGCATGTCATAAGTGGGGGTGCATTCAACTCATGTTGGAGAAGTCTAGGATATTCAATTCATTCCTTAGCTTGCAAAACCTTCTCTCATCTAGTGGCTTGGTGAAGATATCGGCAAGTTGATCATCGGTGCCCACACTCTCAATAGATATGTCTTTCTTTGCTTGATGATCTCTAATGAAGTGATGCCTTATGTCAATGTGCTTTGTTCTCGAATGTTGAACCGGGTTGGTGGCTATTTTGACGGCGCTCTCATTATCACATAGCAAAGGGACTTGTCCAAACTTGACTCCATAATCTTGCAATGTTGCTTTCATCCATAGCAATTGTGCACAACAACTACCCGCGGATATGTATTCGGCTTCGGCGGTAGAGAGTGCAACACTATTTTGTTTCTTTGATGACCATGAGACAAGTGATCTTCCAAGCAATTGACAAGTGCCCGATGTGCTCTTCCTATCCACCTTGCATCCCGCATAATCGGAATCCGAGTATCCAATTAATTCAAATTGAGAGCCCTTGGGATACCATAGTCCAACATTAGGAGTGTGCTTCAAATATCTCAATACTCTTTTGGTTGCCTTCAAATGACTTTCTCTTGGTGAAGCTTGGAACCTTGCACACATGCACACACTAAACATGACATCCGGCCTTGATGCGGTCACATAGAGTAGGCTTCCAATCATTGACCGATATAACTTTTGATCCACCATGTCACCACTAGAATCACTATCCAAATGTCCATTTGTGCCCATTGGAGTGGTTATTGCTTTCGCTTCTTCTAATCCAAACTTCTTGAGCATGTCCTTGATGTACTTGCCTTGATTAACAAATGTGCCTTTCTTCATTTGCTTGATTTGTAGACCAAGGAAGTAACTAAGCTCTCCAATCATAGACATCTCAAACTCCTTAGCCATCATCTCTCCAAACTCTTCACAAAATCTTGGTTGGTTGATCCAAATATGATGTCATCCACATAAATTTGCAACACAAACAAGTCACTTTCAGTCTTCTTGGTGAAGAGAGTGGTGTCAACCTTCCCCATCTTGAAACCCTTTGATAGCAAGAAATCCCTCAATCTTTCATACCATGCTTAGGTGCTTGCTTCAACCCATATAATGCTTTCTTGAGCTTGTACACATGGTTGGGCTTCTTCAAATCTTCAAATCCGGGAGGTTGCTCAACATACACTAGCTCATTGATGAATCCATTGAGAAAAGCGCTTTTGACATCCATTTGGTAGAGCTTGATGTTGTGAGAACAAGCATATGCAAGTAGGATTCTAATGGCTTCCAATCTAGCAACCGGTGCATAGGTTTCTCCAAAGTCAATTCCTTCCAATTGAGTGTGCCCTTGTGCAACCAATCTTGCTTTGTTTCTAACAACAATGCCATCTTCATCTTGCTTGTTCCGGAAGACCCATCTTGTACCAATCACATTTGTGTTCTTTGGTCTTTCCACTAACTCCCAAACATCATTGCGGGTAAAGTTGTTCAACTCTTCATGCATTGCATTTACCCAATCAACATCCATCAAAGCTTCATCAATTTTGGTTGGCTCAATAGATGATACAAATGAGTAGTGTTCACAAAATGAAGCCAATCTTGATCTTGTTTGCACACCTCTTCTTATGTCACCAACAATTTGATCCAAAGGATGATCTCTTGCAATATGTGTTGGTTGGAGCACTTGTTGCGGTTGGGCACTTGTACTAGCACTTGGGTGAGCCACTTGAGAGCTACTAGCATCTTGTTGATCATGAGAACCACTAGAGCTTGCAACATCATTGCCATGCATGGTTGGAGGAGAGAGCACTTGATCTTTGTCATCTTCTATGTTAATCACTTGCTTTGGCCTTATATCACCAATGTCCATGTTCTTCATTGCTTCCACCAATTGTGTTCCTCTCACATCATCTAGGTTGTCTTGTTCTTCATGAGAGCCATTGGTTTCATCAAACTCAACATCATGGACTTCTTCAACTATTCTTGTGTGTTGTTCCACACTCTATATGCTTTGCTTGTAGTGGAGTAACCAAGTAGAACCCTTCATCACACTTCTTCTCAAATTTGCCAAGTCTTGTGCCTTTCTTCAATATGTAGCATTGCACCCAAAGACCCGGAAATATGCAATGTTGGGCTTTCTATCATTGAGGAGCTCATATGGTGTCTTCTTCAATAGAGGGTGACAATAGAGCCGGTTGCTATAATAGCATGCCGTGTTGATTGCTTCGACCCAAAAAGAATCACTCACATTGTATTCACTAAGCATGGATCTTGACATGTCAATGAGTGTCCTATTCTTCCTTTCAACTATCCCATTGGATTGAGGTGTATACTTGGCCGAGAATTGATGTTTGATTCCAAAGTCATCACATAGCTCATCAACTCTTGTGTTCTTAAACTCACTTCCATTGTCACTTCTTACTTTCTTGATTCTTCTATCAAACTCATTTTGGCTTCTCTTGATAAAGGTTTTGAATATGCCAAACACTTCACTCTTGTCAATGAGAAAGAAGACCCATGTATCTCGTATAGTCATCCACTATCACAAAGCCATACTTGTTTCCCCAATACTTGTATATGTAGTTGGTCCAAACAAGTCCATGTGCAACAACTCAAGTGCATGTGTAGTGCTCATCATTCCTTTGTTGGGATGAGTGTTTCCAACTTGCTTTCCCATTTGGCATGCACTACAAAGCTTGTCCTTCTCAAAATGAACATCTTTTAGTCCTCTCACCATATCATGCTTCACTAGCCTCTTTAGTTGCTTCATTCCAACATGTCCCAAGCGCCTATGCCAAAGCCAACCCATACTTGATCTTGTGAACAAACATGTTGTCAATTGAGCTTCACTTGCATCAAAGTCCACCAAATAGAGATTCTCATATCTAAATCCTTTGAACACCAAGTCACTTCCATCAACACACTATCTCCACATCATCCACACCAAATATGCATTTGAATCCCAAATCACACAATTGTGCCACGGACAATAGATTGAAGTTGAGAGATTCCACTAATAGCACATTGGAGATGCTCAAGTCATTGGATATTGCAATCTTTCCCAAGCCTTTGACCTTGCCTTTCTTGTTATCACCAAATGTGATAGCATCCACATGATCATTGCCACTAGAGTTGATTGATTTGAACATTCTTCCATCTCCGGTCATGTGTTGAGTGCACCCACTATCAAGCACCCAATGCCTTCCTCCCGCTTTATAGTTTACCTACAAGAGATCAATTCTTTTTAGGTACCCAAACCTTTTTGGGTCCTACAAGGTTAGTCACCAAGCTCTTGGGCACCCAAATTGCCTTCTTCTTTGGGCCAACCTTGGTGCACCAATGTACTTAGCCTTCACACCATTAGTCCCCTTTGTAAGCATATAACAAGAATCAAGTCTAATAGATGAAACATGTGCAAAGTTCATGTTCTTGTTCTTTTTAAAGCAATTTTGCTCTATGTGCCCGGATTGCTTGCAATTGTAGCAATAACGACCATTGCTCTTCACAAAACTAGTCTTGTGAGGAGCAAAGGCCGCCGTGCCCTTCTTGGGGATATAGCCAAGTCCCTCCTTGTTGAGTGGACACCTTTGGCTACCCAAGCACTTAAGCAGGCGGGCATCTCCACCATAGGCATTGCCTAAAGCATGAGTGAGCTCAACAACCTTGTTTTTAAGGTTCTTATTTTCTACAACCAATGATGAATCACAAGTAGTAGAAGTAGGCATTTTAGCTGAGCTAGATGATGATGATGCATTGATGGGAGCAACAATAATAGGAGCATAAAATGATTCATCAAGTATATCACAAGTTACTCCTATGTTGCATGTTTCTACAACATCCTCAATCTTACTTTGATCAAGGAGGGAGGAGTGGGCTTCCTTAAGCAGTGTGAGCTTGGTCAAGCTTCTCATGGGCTTCCTTTAGCCTCTCATGAGTGGACTTGAGCTCATCAAAGGATTGCTCAAGAGCCTTGTTGGCCTTGCGCAATTCTTTGCACTCCTTCCTCTTAGTCTCAATGTAAGAATGAGCATCTTGTAGCATGCTTATGAGGTTCTCCTTTGAGTACTCCTCATCATCATCACTATCACTCTCACTATCACTCTCATCGGATGATACCTTAGTGGCCTTAGCCATGAAGCATGACGATGGAGTGTTGAAGATAGAAGGCTTGCTTGAGATAGCAAGACTAGCCATAGCCTTCTTCTTGGTGGTCTTCCTCTCATCATTGCTTGAATCATCATCATCGCTTGAGGAAGCATCACTATCCCATGTGACAACATAGGATCCACCCTTCTTCTTGCCCATCTTCTTCTCTTTCTTTTCTTTCTTCTTGGGCTCCCCCATCCCGTTCCACACGGTATGTGTCTTGTGTGACCACATCACCTAGTACTTGGTTGGGGTCACCGTATCTAATCCTTCTCTCACTAAGATGGTCACCAAAGTGTCAAACCTTGGTGGTAAGCATCTCAAAAACTTGTGAGAAAATCCTTGTCCTCCACCTTCTCTCCCAAAGCCTTCAAGTCATTGATAATAACTTGCAACCGGTGAAACATTTCCGGTATGCTCTCATCATCTTGCATCTTGAAGGTAGCAAGCTTGTCCTTGAGAATATTAGCTGCTCCCTGGCTCCTTGACCGCCTTGGTGCCTTCATATGTTTCTTCCAATCTTTCCCATATCTCATTTGCTCTTTCAAGGTCCTTGATTTGCTCAAAAACTTTTGTATCAAAAGCTTCATAGAATAGGTTGATTGCTATATCATTCCATTGGAGCTTCTCTTCTTCTCTTGGAGTGAGACTTGTGGGATCAATTATTGCAAAATCATGTTCTATCACATCCCAAATCTTCCTATTCATTCCTCTTGTGAATGCACACATCTTCCTCTTCCAACAATCAAAGTTGGGCCGTCAAATGTGGTGGCTTCCCATATAGTTGATTTGAGCCATTTCAACACCGGAGGATGTTAAGCCTCAAACAATCGGTGACCACGGCTCCGATACCACTTGAAAGGTCCAAATTGGCTAGAGGGGGGGGTGAATAGCCTAATTAAAAATCTACAAAATTTTCTTAGGCAAACACTATTAGTAAACAAACGGCGAAGCTTCTTGCGCTAGCCTAATAGTGTGTTGCAAGCCACCTATCCAATAGTTCTACCTAATATTTCTATGGCACACAATCAACTAGAGCTAGTAACAAATGCGGAATAAAAATACTATAGCTCTAGCACAAGAATGATGTACAAAGAGTATACAAGACAAGTGTGTACAAGGAACTAGGTAAGCTAACTACCACTATCAACACAAGATATATGACTAGAGATGTGCAACAAGAAATGATATCAATACAAGAGATATAGATCAATATAAATATACAAAGTAAATGAACTAGATAAGGGGGATTTCACCCGAGCCTTTAGGATCGCCAAGTAGAGAGCCAATCACCGGTGAAAACCACTTGTGAAGCCAATCACCAAGAATATGAAGATGGAGACCAATCACCAAGAATGGGACACAACCACAAATAGCACTCGGAGACAAAGATTTATCCCGAGGTTCACGTGCTTGCCGGCACGCTACTCCCCGTTGTGTCGACCAACACTAGGTGATCCGGCGGCTAATCGGCGCTAAGCCAAGCTCACGAAGAGCGCCACAAGAATCTACCGCTAGTGAGGTAGCTCAATGACACGAGCAATCCACTAAGGATGCCTCTTGCCGCTCCGGCGAGGTGAGGCTCCAAAACCTCTCACAATCTCAATCGGTGGTGGCCAAGAACAATCTCCACTCTTGCCAATCAACCACCTCAACGCCTCCAAGCCGTCTAGGCACCGGCAAATGCCAAGAGTAACAAGAATACCCAATGTCGATGCGAAGAACTAGTGCCACTAGATTGAACTCTATCAGAACGCGCACTAGATCACTCAATCTCACTTGGCTTGATCAATTCAACTTGGGAGATGAGTGGGAGGCTTGTCAATGCTCACTAGAAGGCTTAGGAATCAAAATGTGCAAGAGCGATCTCCCCTAAGCCGGCCAACTCATATTTATAAGCCCCTCAAACAAATAGAGCCGTTACCTGTTCACTGCGCGAAAATCGCGACGACCGACGCACCGTTAAGTTAGCACCGGACGCTCCCACTGCGTCCGGTCGCTGGATGGCAGCCACGCGTCCACGCGAATTCAACGTCGTTCGTCTGATCGTCCAACGGCTAATTGCACGAAAAGCTTCACAATGACCGGACTCTATGTCATTGGCACCGGACGCGTCCGGTCAAGAATTTCGCTCAGCGTCCGGTCAGAACCAGAGAGGTTCCAGAGAGGTTTTTTATCGACCGACGCGTCCGGTCACCAGTGACCGGACTCACTCAGCGTCCGATCAAACTGTTTGAACCTGATGCCTCTCGTGAACAGTGGTACAGGCGAGTCCGGTCGTTTTTCTTCACAACTGACCGGACGCGTCCGGTCGCTGCGTCCGGTCGCTGTTCAGCGTCCAGTCAAGCCTGAAAACCACGTTTTCAACTCCGGTTTCTTCTCCTTTGCAAATGTGCCAACACCACCAAGTGTATACCACCTTGTGCAAGTGTGTTAGCTTTTTCAAACATTTTTTTCAAAGGATTTATTAGTCACTCACTAGGTCTATAGCATCGATATGTTAGAGAACACCTAGTGGCACTTGAACACCGCATAAGCCGTGAATATTCTCCTCTTAATAGTACGGCTATCTATCCTAAATGTGATCACACTCTCTAAGTGTCTTGATCACCAAACAAAGAGCCCTATAGGTTATACCTTTGCCTTCGGGCCTCTTTGCTCCATCTCTTCTGTTCTTCTTGCAATTCACCAAGGATAGAGCATTTGATCTCTTGAGTGCTTGTGGCCAACACCATCCTCCATGGTTGCCATCTTGCTAGCTCCACCACTTGGCTTGGTCATGATCCTTTCTTATAAGCTACACACATGCTTAGCAATAGGATTAGACCAAATAGGTTTCATCAATTAACCAAAACCAAACTAGGGCTTTCAGCTGCGAAGCCGCGGGAGGAGGCTCGCGCGCGTGGGCTCCCTCACCATCACCGCAAGGACCGGGCCTTCGTCGGCCAACGTCCCCCGCGACTACCTCCGCTACAAGCTGTCCACCAACCAGGCGGGTGGGACGACCACTGGTTCTATCTGCGGAATGTGGACGGCCTTCTTCCGCAGTACACCGGCAGGGTCATCACCCATCGCCCGGAGAAGTGGAACTGGGGCGTCGCGGCGGACAGGCAGCGCCACCTGTTGCCGCTGATGAACACGATGCGGACGCTGGTGGAGGAGAAGAAGCTGACCGTTCAGGCGGTTATCTGGGCGTTCCATCAGCGGAGGGTCCTCCCTCTGGCA
>VDCT01000971.1:0-22737 GCA_009763385.1 Coix lacryma-jobi var. lacryma-jobi
GGACGATTAATTGACCCTGGACGAGCCCCCTGGTCGTCCCCTATATATGGGGGACTAATATACCATATATATATTATATAGTTATATACAATAAACATTATACATTATAGCAGCAGCCATAAGGAAGAGAGGGAGGACAGCTGGAAGGGAGGGAGCAGCAGCTGGGAACTGGAAGGGACGAGGAGAGGGAGCTGCAGAACTGCAGCAATGGAGGCAGCTGCTACAGCTGGAAGGGAGAGGTGAGAAGAGTGCATGTTCTAGTGTCTTCTGAGTGAGGCTGGCTTCTGAGTGAGGCTGAGGGAGTGAGGGGTAGGAAAGAAGAGAAACCCTAATGGGCTTGGGCCAAAACATAAGACAACTAGCTAGGCCCAACTCTGAGATGCAGCCCACTCCTTGGCTGGACGACCATATAGCCTGGACGGATGATTAATCGCGATCCGATGACGACTAATCAGATGACCAGGTTTCTGGACGGTCTGGCCAAGTCGAAGGCCCTGGTTGAGTAGCTAACACTGTCCAGGACGATTAGTCACGACTAATTGCGATTAATCAGATGTCCTGAAAACATTTATCATTACTGGCTCTTCATTTTCTGGATCTGAAACAATATATGCATATAAGTTAATTTGATATTTGATCTCGTTGAGTGCCCAAGTTTCCTTGCCAATTACTCCCTCCGTCCCAAGATATAAGGCACGCACGTATTTCAAAATTCAAACTTTCTTATCTTTGACTAACAATTAACCTAATCATATAAAAAGTTTATACTATAAAAGTAGTTGCATTATATATTTAGAAATACTTTCTAATGATCAAACTTTTATTTCTATAAATTATATATTAGAGAG
This sequence comes from Coix lacryma-jobi var. lacryma-jobi, assembly GCA_009763385.1. NCBI lineage: Eukaryota > Viridiplantae > Streptophyta > Magnoliopsida > Poales > Poaceae > Coix > Coix lacryma-jobi. The sequence continues at coordinate 849 of VDCT01000971.1, forward strand.
AAATTATAGGTCAAAATCTATTCTTGGAGACCGCAACGAGTCAAATCGCGCCTTATATCTTGGGACGGAGGGAGTATCATAGTAAAAAATCACTGAAATGCCATGTTATCTCCGTTTCAACTCAGTTGTACATCAGGGAAATCAATAATATTAGAGTTCTTATCTATCCTGCTATAATACTATCAACATGGCATTTTTCTTGGGAAAAATGTCATTTGCTAGGGTAAATGTACCTTTAAATTAGTCAACTATTTTGAATCAGAACAAGTGATCAATATTGCTGGATTCTGGAAATTACATCATGTTGTTGCTTTCCTTCTTACATGGTTCTTTTTTAAAATAAATAATAAATCAATCAATTTTCATATTGTCTTTTAACCTTTTCATCTGCTGATTTGTTTATTTATTCTGTTCAGGTGTTTAATCTCACATGCTAAAAGAGTATAGGTGATTTCAAATGGCGTTATCCAGGAGGTGCTTGTTAATATGTTTCTTAAGGAATACAATGACTTGCAATGAATGCTTTGTTCTGTGATTTTGCAACGGATACTTCTCAACATTGCATAGAGCATTCATCTGATGCCCAATCTCCCAGTAGGCCATGATAATTGATCTGAGTTCCCACCAACGGAAATGACAGCTCAGTTTCTAAATCATAAATTCAAGTCCTCCCTTGCCCCTTATAAAAGAGTTCATGCCCTGCTTATTATGAGAAAAAGTTCTCCCTTGCCTATACTATTTGTTCTAGTGATAGCTTGCTGGTTGACAATATATGACTAGATATCAACATGTGCATTCTTTAGTAATAAATTGTTCTTAATACATGCAGGCACCCATGGCTCTTGTATAGATATATCTTGCAAATAATATATCTAGTGGTATATGCTAATTCATGCTAGGAGAGCTGTGATCTACCCCTTCTTTTGAGGGACGATATGCACAGCTGCGGTCGTGAGAATAAAACAAAATCAAAATGGCAAGAAAGGACCGCGTTTAGGCCAAAGAAAATGAAACCAGTGTTTTACCCGGTAGTGTTTATGATTTATCCATTTCCAGAAAGAGTTTCTTTTTATTGCTAATTCTTTCTTCTTTGAAGTGAGCTATGTCTGTGGTTTTCCCTGAGTCACCACTGAAAAACTCGGGAGACAAACAGAACATCACTAGTTGACGAACGTGTTCATCCAAATCTGCAAACGATTTTAGACACTCCGCTACTTTTCATTTTTGGCAAAAAAAAAATTCCATAACTTTCTTTTTTGAAAGTCTTCCATTTTTCGAAAAAAAAGAAAGTTACAAAGTTAGATATATAACTTGTACATGTTTACGTGTACTGTTATCTAATTTATACACATAATTTAATGTGATAAGTTACTCACATAACTTATATATATATATAGGCACTGTTTGGTTTGGCTTTTGGCCCCAAAAACCAAAAGTCCAACCAAAGGGAGTGCGCGCTTACAGAAACAAGAGCTTTTTCATAGTATTTGAAAGCTGTTTTGACCCTGCTTTTGGTTTTTGGCTTTTGACTTTTAGCTTTTTAAAATAGGTGAAATAAAAAACGTTTTTATAATTATTTAAAAAATAAAACTAGAAGATATACTTTATACTTGTTTAACTAAACAACTTTCAGCTTTTTCACAACTTAACCAAACAGGGCTATAACTTACTACCTATCAAAGTTATATTATATGCATAACTTCTAGGAAGAATTATGTAGAAGGCTTCGAAAAAAACTCGGTTTAGGTATGAGGTCTTTTCTTTTTTGAATTTGGGTGGAAGGCCCCGAAACAAAATTTTCTTAGGTGGAAGGCCTTCCGTCCATTTTCAGCACTTGATGGTGTTAAGTAGATGATAAAAAGACGATTTTACCCCTGAGTCAATTTTTTTTAAAAAATTCTGACTGTTTATAATATTTTGAGTATATGTATATATTTATATTATTTCCGTAGTGAAAAAAATAATTTTATTTTTTCTCTATGGAAATAATATAAATATATACATATACAAAATATTATAAACAATCGATATTTTTTTAATTTTTTTGACTTAGTGGTAAATTGTCTTTTTACCATCTACTTAACACCGTCAAGTGCTGAAAATGGACGGAAGGCCTTCCACCTAAGAAAATTTTGTTCCAAGGCCTTCCACCCAAATTCGAAAATAAAAAGACCCGATACCTAAACTAAGTTTTTTTCGATGTGTTCCACCTAATTCTCCCTAACTTCTATGCATATTTTATCGGTGATGCTACCACACGGACGTCCGGGCCGTGGCACCCGTCCGGACGCACCTTCGACAAAAGATAGCGACCGACCCAATCTAGCTTGGACAAGTAAGCCGCACGCACTACGCGCTCTCTGGGAGCTTGGTTGTTCCGCCGCGTCGCCGCCCCCGTCGGAACCACGTCGCCGCGGCACCCCGTCACAACGCAGCAGCGCCTCCCAAAACGCGGCCGCGACGCCCCTTCCCAACCGCGCCGCCGCGGTGCCCCATCGGATCCGCGCCACCGCGGCGCCCCGTCCCAACCGCGTTGTCGAGCTTCGACCCAAGCACGTCGAGCCGCGTCTCCATCTGCTGTAGCGCCGACCATCCCGCTGCCGCGCCGCGAGGTCAAGGAGACGTCCTGTCTCACCGTGTCCTTCTTTGCTCCCCTGTGCTAGGTCTCATCTACTCTTCCATATGGATTTCGCCGATAGCCGTCGTTCCCCTCCGATGGTTCAAGGCAGTGAAGCCGATCTGCGGTTTGAGGGGCGCAAGGATGGCTCAACCTTCAAAATTGGGGATTCCAGGGGCAAGGAGGTGGTGGAGACATACCCTTCTTCGTCAAGAGTTTCAGTAAGCTGTTTTGTTTTGCAATCTGTTCATAAGCAATAGTCAAACTTTTGTTGAAACACTACTGCAACACTACTGTAGTTATTGATTACGTCGTTGATTGTACTTGATTATACGACCTTTGGTCTTTTTCATACCTGTTATGAACATAACTGAATCATTGAATCAGGTTTAAACAGAAGCAACTAGAGATAGTCCAATTTTTTGTTGGAACAATATTGAAACAAAACTGAAATAATAACTAAAACACTGAATTAGGTGATACTGAAACACTGAATTATGTTATACTGAAACATCTTTATAACGTGCAGGGTGTGCGAAGGAACATTGATTTGAATGTTCAGATTGATGCAGTTTCGGGCGGAAATATGACTGTCAGAAGTAAGTTTTTGTTGGCACTATAACTTGATAATCTACATTCGTTGCCACTGCAGGGATGCATAGTCTGACAACACAATACATTTGCAATGCAGGGTTTCATCGGGCCTAATGTTCATGAAAGTGTTTTCCATGGGGATATTGAGGTGGAGATTGCTGATGAAAATGAGTCAGTGTATCAAGAAGAAGAAGAAGACGTTGTCAGCTCTCAGCTAGTGGTTCCATTCGAAGGAATGAAATTTGATACAGTAGAAGAAGCATACAGAGTGTACAACACCTATGCATTCAAGATGGGATTCACTATCAGAGTGGGTTCATCGAGAAAGAGCCAAGTGACCAAGGAGTTGATACAGAAGGAGTTTGAGTGCTCACATGGATGGATCACAGAAAAGGAAGACAATGCATCAAGTAATCAATCTTCAGTAGGAACGAATGCATCCAAGAAGAAAAGCGCAAATGCAGTGATGACTAGCGCAACAAGGAAGCGTAGCACCTTGAAGAAGTCTGATTGCAAAGCTCATATGGCTGTTGGTTTGGCGTGAGGGGAGGTGGAGGGTCGTGGTGTTTCGTGAAGATCACACACACCCTTTGGTGAAGATAAAGGGCAGGGTGAGACAATTACGGTCTCACAGGCAGATTTCATGGGCTGATTATGAGCTTCTCAAGACCCTGCATCATCGAAACATATCTACTATGCAAATCATGGCAGTTTTGGGAACTGCCATGGAGGCCTTGCGAATCTCTCATTCAACAGCAAGGACGTCTCGAACTTGAGGACGCATCTGAGGGCAGGAGTTCGGTACAGAGATATGGACGCTGTACTAGATTACTTTCAGAAGTTGCAAACTGATAGCCCTAGCTTCTTCTATGCCCTAAAGCTAGATGCTGAGAACGCTGTGAGGGGTCTATTTTGGGTGGATGGCAGATCTAGGGAGCTTTACAAGTCTTTCAAAGATTGCATATTCTTTGACACAACATTCTGCACTAACCGGTACAACATGCCCTTTGCACCGATTGTTGGCATCATCAATCACACCCGGAGCATCCTGTTGGGTTGTGCTTTGCTTCCGGATGAGACTACTGAAACGTTCGTGTGGGTGTTGCAAACGCTCAAGGCTGCAATGGGTGGGATGGCACCGACTAACATCATGACTGACCAAGACAAGGCCATGAAAGCTGCGATTGCAGAGGTGTTCCCTGGTGCAACACATAGGTGCTGCAAGTTTCATATGGTAACAAAAGCCTGTGAGAAGTTTGCAATGTTGATCAGGAATTGAAAGTGCATGTTGCACTTAAATGTGATTTTGGATGATTTGATGACAATATTGATTAAAAGATCTAATATGCTTGCTAAGTGTGACAGGGAAATGATTATCTCACTATGTACTTGAAATGAAATGCAAAGCCAAAATGATGGATTGTTGTATGAAAATCATGTCACAAGCACAAGACAACAATGAGATTGATATTGATGAAAAGGCTATCATATGCACAGTGTACTTGGAATGAAATGCAAAGCCCAAATGATGAATTGTTGTATGAAAATCACATCCCAAGCTCATGACAACAATGAGAATGATATCGATATAGAGGGCTATCGTATTGTGGGATAATCACGGTTCATATATGATTGCTAAGAAAAGATTCAAAACAAAGTATGGTTGTATGGCTTGAGATGGTGAAGATAGCAAGGAAAGAGTCTTTGAGGTACTAAGCAAGAGTGAAGGGCAAGCGACGGCTTGGCGGCCGAAGAACCTAGCTAGAGTGAAGAAGAAAGTACTTGCATTTAGTCGAAGTATCAATCAAGCTTGAAGATCGCATCTAGTGGAGAATCAACATTCCTAGCAACAATATTGATTGGAGTGACTTGACACATTTGGAACTCCATTATATCACTTGCATGGAGTCAAGTCACATGTTCAAGATGGCTATGCTCGAGGGATATCTACTTCTAAACATGACAAGCATTCCTCCCTGAAAGGATCAAATCAGCCTAGAGGGGGGTGAATAGGTGATTTTTAACAATCTGAAATTTCACAAACTAGAAGATGTAGTTAGATAACAACCGGAGAAGCCGGTTTGTTTGGGTAGGTACTACCGGGTGTAAAACACCGGTACTACCAATCACAAACAAACAACACAACAGGGATCCTAAAAGGAGCTACAAATCCAATGTATGTAAGCTGTGAATGTAATACAAGAATCTACCCCACTTCCCTAAGTATGATAGATAGCAGATCTGCTCTCACCGAGCCTTGGTTGCTTCCCTTGATGTAGATCGAGCCTTCCCAACCTAAGAACGAGATAGGGATAGGAAGAACACGAAGAACACAACAACAAGTGCAATAGAAAGTAGAGACAACAACAAGCACACGGGACACGCGATTTATCCCGAGGTTCGACCAATCCACTAAGGAGTGCCTACGTCCTCGTTGTTGAGGTGACCACAAAGGTCGGAGTCTATTTCACCTCCTCGCCTCACTCAAGCAACCAAAAAGGCTACGAGAGTTTCTCCACTAGAAATCTCAAGGGTAATACAAACACTTCGGGGAGCCCTCACAAGTGAATCAATACGGGCTACCACGAAGAACACCTAACCGGCTAGAGCTCAAGAAGCTCAAGAGTAAAAGACACAAATCAAGCTGCTAGATGGAAACCAAGTGCTCAGGTCGTAGATCGAAGCTTCCCACTCTCTAATCTCACTTCCCTAGCTCAAATCTTGCAAGAGAATGGATCTAGGAGCAAAGGGGGAGAGAGAGGGGAGGAGTCAATGCTTGGAGAGAGTTTGTCTCAAGTTAGGTCAGCACTAATTGAGTGGAATGAGTGGGTGACCGTGAAAAGTGAAGAGAGGAAGCATTTATACTCCCTTAGTCCCGAGGCTGGTCGGTGGTACCGACCACCCATGGTCGGTACCACCGACCAGTTCACAACGGTCGCATACATCCAGATCTGACCAAAAGGTCAACTATCGACCTTCGGTCGGTACCACCGCGGGCGGTAGTACCGGGGTTATGGCGGTACTACCACCAGGCCAAATCGGCCGCGAACAGAGAGCTCCTCAGTTAGGGACTTGGTCCCTCGGAAACTACCGACCAGCGTCGGTACCACCGAGGGTCGGTAGTACTGAGGTTATGGCGGTACTACCGCCAAGTCACAAGCGAGTCAGTCCAGAGAGCCCTGCAAACTTGGTTACCACCGGCCAGGGCTCGGTACCACCGGGGGCGGTAGTATCGAGGTAATGGCGGTACTACCGCCAGGCCAAAATCGATACATCCAGAGACCTCTGAGAAACTTGACTTACCACCGAGCGAGGGCGGTACCACCGACATGGTGGCGGTACCACCGCCAGGTCAATTTGAGCGCGTCCAGAGAGGTCTGAGAAACCAAGCCTACCACCGACCTTGGTCGGTACCACCGCGGGCGGTAGTACCGACACAATGGCGGTACAACCGCCAGGTCAAATTTTGAGCCAATAGAGAGGTTGTTTTGAGCACTGCCTGGAGAAGCTGTGGTCGGTACCACCGACCACCCATGGTCGGTACCACCGACCACACAAATTTAACCTCTATGTGTTCATGATTGTGCGGTGTCTCTCAAGCGAACTATAGTTAGTCTATTTGAGCACTTTTCTCCACATCTAGCCAACTTACTTTGTGACCCTCTTCATAGTCCGGCTTACCTATAACTCAAGTTTAAAATTGAAATTTTAAACTACTACTTGAGCTAGGCATCTTTATGTCCAAATGTATCCAACGTGCTTTGTTCACGAGATTTCAACGTTTCAAATCTTTCTTAGGACTAACACCTGCATACATGCTTTTATAAACCGGTTAGTCCCTAATTTGATTGTCATTAATTAGCCAAAACCCACATTGGGGGCGAATGCACTTTCAAACTCCCCCTTTTTGGTAATTGATGACAACCAACTTAGGCTTACAATAAAGATAGAAAGAATTGAAGCTTTTGAATTCCAAAATTTAGTTCAAGCTCCCCCTTGGTGTATGCTTTGGATATGAATTTCAAACCTTGATTAGAAAGCAAGGTTGCATACACAAGAACAAGAGCTCCTCCTAAATTTTGCAATCCGTGGGGTGCCTAAGTGTGTGTGACAACATCATATATAACAATTTGTGATGCATAAGCAATATGACATGGTGATCCACGAAACAATGAAATAAAGTAAAAACAACATTCACCATGACAAGATCATACAGATAGAGGATGAACCAAACATGAATATAACATTAAGCATAAATGTTTTACATCCTCATCAACACATCACAAATACAAAGTAGCATACCACACTTAGTTCTCAAAGATTACCCTCTCTCACAGCTAGCTATTACATCAAGATAAGCCTAACACTCCCCCTTTGGCATCAAGTACCAAAACGGGTAGGCCAAGATAAGCAAAGAGCTAGTAATAGCCGCTGGAAGATCCACCATGATAAGAACCACCGAAGAGAGAGGAGTAGGCACTCGCACCAATATCACCACCTGGGAAGGATGACGGAGCAGAAGAATCCGGTGGAGGAGTAGAATCGCGAGGACCACCACTCCCAGCTGGATTGGCGTCGGGTCCAGCAAAGCCCATGTACGAGCCGCCACCACCACCTTGGTATGATGTAGAGCCGCCAGCAAAGGACGGACCCATACCATAGTCAGGGTGGAAGGGAGGAGGCTGGTACTGAGGAGGAGGCGGGGGATAAAACAGAGGAGGCTGGTACAGCATGGAGCTGTAGAAGCCAGCCTCACCACCACTGGGCTGCTGGGGCTGCGACTGCTGCTGCTGCTGCTGGAAACCACCATCATAATCATCATCATCATCATCATCATCGTGCCGGGCTTGTGCATCATACTCCGCAAACGAATCTGGATGGGGTCGGACCGGAGAACGCGGAGGAAGACCAAGGTGCTGACGCACCTCCTGCTGATGCCGCTCGTCGCGATCGGCCCTGTAGCACATCCACTCGAAGATCTTGCCGAGAGCGGAGCGAAGACCGCCACTCCTACGCCTCTCACGACGTGGAGGAGGAGCGGTAGCAGGGGGGACCTCTCCACGAGCCTGCTCTGGGCCCTGTGCCTCATCAGGCGCTGCTGCTGCTGAAGTCTGACCACCTTCATCGGCCTTATCCTTGTCCTTGGTGATCAAAGAAAATTTCCGAACACCGTAATCCTTCACTGACCGGTCATACTCAAAGATAGCTCCCACAACATGCTCAATGATGTGCATAAGATATGGAGCATAAGGCAGGGCCTTGTGAGGGTCATTGTACACATCTGAAATCTTTTGCCATAGGAAGTGGGAGATGCTAAACCGGCCATCTAGCAAAGCAAACTGGACAAGGATCTTGGCAGCATCATCTCTCAGGTTGTCTTGATCTCCAATCTTTGGGTCCAAAGTCAGGCGCATCACGTTGTTAAGGACATAATAGGCAGGCTTCAGGCCAGGGACCTTGAAGGTTGCCTCGGCACCATCCATGTAGACACCTGAATCCTGCAGCTGAGCGGTGTACATGCCCCCACCATACATCTCAGATAGGCGAGGGGCATCTCTGTCCTCATGGTTGAAGCCCAACAGCTGAGCAAAAGTGACGAAGTTGCACCGGTAATGGACCCCTTGGGTCATCCAGTGCAGCACCTGGGCCTCCCGATCAATGAACAAAGTTGCCCAAAACTGGCAGATGATCTCCTGGTTGAAACTGCGCTCGCCAGATATCAGCCCCAAAACCCTCCACTCCTCTAGCCTCTGCACTAAAGCCTGAATCTCCTCTGAGTCCTTGTCTGTCAAGGAGCGGATAACCAGCCGCTTGTGCTCAAAGAGAGGGGGATGGCCCTTAGCACAGAAACCCTTCTAGAGGACTGACACATAGTAATCCTGCTGGAACCTCGACCAAAACCTCCTATCAACAGATTCATCTCGGACAAAGAGATAGGGGTTCTCCTCACGCTGCCTCCTCATCAAGTTCCCCCGCTTCCTGTCAGAGTAATCAATTGGATCCCCAAGATGTGCGGGGGAGACGGCGGTCATCAAGGCTTCGGCTTCGGGGTGCAAAGGAAAAGCTCTGTTGATAAGAAGCAACCCTGAAGTCGGAGGAGAAGGCGGTCCAACGCGAGGATCAATGGAATGACCCTCACGATCAAGACCAGCCGACGAAGCCACTCCGCCCACAACGACGCTATGCAGGCGCCCGGGCGGACCAGCAACAGGAGGCGGAGGAGCAGCATGCCCACTGCCACCGGCATGGCCGCTCCCACGTCCCCTGGCACTATCAACGCTGCGACGTCCCACGTGGCCCCCGGACGAACGTCCAGAGACCTGACGTGGGAGTTCCTCCATACTCCCACCGGTAGACCGAGCACGGCGCGTAGGATTGCGTCGCTGTGGCCCACCGGGCTGCACATCACCTTGCTCAAAGGCAGCATACTCCTCATCATCGTCATCACTAGCGGTCCTCTGGTTATGCGACATCTAGAACAAGATAGCATAGACCGAAGTGAGACAAAGGTTATAGGAAGACAACTTCAAAGGATGTAGCAAAGACGACGATCGAAATCGGCGAGGAAAACCCCTCGCTGCGCGCGGTCGGTACTACCGACCCCAGCGGGCGGTACTACTGACCGCACAGCAGCGTGCGGTTCCCCTCAAACCAATCACACAAATCGTCCATGAACTTGCAAACTAAACATCCTAGAAGCATCTACACACAAGATAGATCAATCCTACCAAAGGAATCGACCTAGAACAAGGTACATTTAGAGATCGGGCAAGAACACCCTAGTACCTTGCTACTCTTGTAGAAGAGGCCGAAATCCAATGAAGGAAGAAACTTCGAGCTTCAAGAACACCACCAAGACGATCTCCACGCTCCAAAGCACCTTCCTACCGAAAGGATTTGAATTTGAGTGGAGGAGGAAGGAGATCCGAGAGGAAGAAGATGGCGACGGCTGCACGGGCTGAAGGCACGGGCTGGCGGCGGCGCGGTCAAAACAAGATTGACTAGGGTTGAAAGAATTCACCGCGCCCTTTTTATACTCGGGTCAAACCCGGTCGGTGGTACCGCCCATAGGGGTCGGTACTACCGACGTCGGTACTACCGCCCCTATGGCGGTACCACCGACAGTACAAAAATAGAGGGATCAGAGAGGGATTCCAAGCGAAATTTGTGTGGTATACTACACACACTTCAAACATGTCCAGATTTCATATAACCAGTAGATAGCCATGGACACAAGTGAAGTATGCAAAATAGATTTTGAAATCACACACAATATTTTGTCAAAACATTTATCTAGGTCTCTAGGTGAAAACAAATATGTGCAAGACATCAAGCCACGTTACGAGAATCAATGATATTTAGTTCACTCCTCAAAGCACAGAATCTTGACTCATCTAAAGGCTTTGTGAAGATATCGGCTAGTTGCTTTTCGGTGCTCACATGACGTATTGCGATATCTCCTTTGGCTTCATGGTCTCTCAAGAAATGGTGTCGGATGTCTATGTGTTTTGTGCGAGAATGGTTTACGGGATTGTTGGCTAGCTTGATAGCACTCTCATTGTCACACAAAAGTGGAATTTTGTTTTCCTCACATCCGAAGTCTTTTAGTGTTTGCTTCATCCAAAGTAGTTGAGCACAGCATGCGCCGGCCGCCACATACTCGGCTTCGGCGGTGGATATGGCAACACTATTTTGTTTCTTAGAACTCCATGACACCAAGGATCTCCCAATAAATTGGCAAGTCCCGGTAGTGCTCTTTCGATCTACCTTGCAACCAGCATAGTCCGAATCGGAATAGCCAAGTAGATCAAAAGTGGAGCCCTTGGGATACCACAAGCCAAGATTCGGAGTGTGCACTAAGTATCAAAAGATTCTCTTAACGGCCATAATATGACATTCTTTCGGATTAGCTTGAAACCTTGCACACATGCACACACTAAGCATAATATCAGGCCTAGATGCACAAAGGTAAAGCAATGAACCGATCATAGAGCGATATACCTTTTGGTCCACTGACTTACCATCCTCATTTAGATCAAGATGTCCATTGGTAGGCATGGGGGTCTTGATGGGTTTGGCCTTGTCCATCTCAAACTTCTTTAGCATGTCTCTTGTATACTTGGTTTGACTGATGAACGTGCCATCCTTGAGTTGCTTGATTTGGAATCCAAGAAAGTACTTCAACTCACCCATCATGGACATCTCGAACCTTTTAGTCATGATCCTACTAAATTCCTCACAAAAAGACACATTAGTACTACCAAATATTATGTCATCGACATATATTTGGCACACAAAGATATCATTATCAACTTTGCGAGTAAATAAAGTAGCATCGACTCTTCCTATCTCAAAACCATTTTTGAGTAAGAAGTCCTTAAGGCAATCATACCAAGCTCTAGGGGCTTGTTTGAGCCCATAGAGCGCCTTGTCGAGCTTGTAGACGTGGTTGGGAAACTTTGGATCTTCAAAACCCGGTGGTTGCTCAACATATACCAATTCGCAGAGGGGGCCGTTGAGGAATGCACTTTTCACATCCATTTGGTATAGCTTGAAATCATGGTGAGTAGCAAAGGCAAGTAATATACGAATTGACTCAAGCCTAGCTACGGGTGCATAGGTTTCCCCAAAATCCAAACCTTCGATTTGAGTGAAACCTTGAGCCACCAACCGTGCTTTGTTTCTTGTCACCACGCCATGCTCGTCTTGCTTGTTGCGGAAGACCCATTTGGTTCCTATCACATTTTGCTTGGGCCTTTCCACCATGGACCAGACTTCATTCCTGGTGAAGTTGTTCAACTCTTCTTGCATAGCCATCACCCAGTCAGGATCATCAAGTGCTTCTTCCACCCTAAGAGGTTCCAAAGAGGAGACAAACAAGTAATGTTCACAAAAACTTGCTAAACGAGAGCGTGTCGTTACCCCACGCCGTATGCTCCCCAATATGTTGTCAACAGGATGATCCCGTTGAACTGTATGATGAACTCTTGGATGTGGCACAAGTGATCTCCTTTGGATGGGTCCATTTTCATCATCTTCATCATATGTGTTGATGTCCCCATCTTCTTGTCGGACTTCATGTTGAGCTTGTGTTTGATCATCAACTTGATGTATCACTTGATCATCACCCACACTACCACCATTCGGAGTTGCGGAAGCTTCATCATGCACATATGGGTGCACATGATGGATATGAGAATCTTGTGGAGTGTGTGATGGATCATCTTCAATTTCAACGGGCCTCACATCACCGATTGCAAGCCTCTTGATAGCTTCGGATGGAGGCACGTCATTACCTACAAGCTCATCATTGACTTGCTCCTTTTGGGAGCCGTCGGATTCATCAAAAGTCACGTCTACCGTTAACTCAATAGTGCCGGTGGCATTATTGAATACATGGTAGCCATGTTCGTTAGTACCATAACCAAGTAGAAAGCCTTCATGTACCTTAGGTGCAAACTTTGAGCTTTTGGCCCTTTTGTTAAGTATGAAACACTTGCAGCCAAAGACTCTAAAGTAGTGCACCTTCGGTTTGTTACCGGTTAGAAGCTTATGTGGCGTCTTCCCTCTTAGCTTGTGAAGGTAGAGGCGGTTGATTGCATGACACGCCGTGTTCATCGCCTCCGCCCAAAAGCCATGGGAAGTCTTGTACTCATCCAACATAGATCTTGCGGCTTCAACAAGAGTTCTATTCTTCCTTTCCACAACCCCATTTTGTTGTGGGGTATATGGAACGGAGAACTCATGCTTGATTCCTTCATCATCAAGATACTCTTCTATGTTGGTGTTCCTAAACTCGGTCCCGTTGTCACTTCTCACTTTCTTGATCTTGATATCAAACTCATTTTGTGCTCTTCTAGCAAACTTCTTGAAAATTCCTTGCGTTTCACTTTTATCTGCTAAAAAGAACACCCAAGTGAAGCGAGAATAGTCATCAACAATAACGAAACCGTATTTGTTACCACCGATGCTTTGGTAAGCAACGGGTCCGATGAGGTCCATATGCAATAGCTCCAATGGTCTTGTGGTCGACACGATGTTCTTGATTGGATGCTTTTCTCCAACTTGCTTTCCGGCTTGGCATGCACTGCAAATCCTATCTTTCTCAAAAGACACATTGGTTAGTCCAAGGATGTGCCCTTCCCTTTGAAGTTGGGCCAAGTTCCTCATCCCAACATGAGCTAGTCGGCGATGCCAAAGCCAACCCATGCTAGATTTTGCCATTAGACATGTTGTAGGTTCTACCTTACTAGTTGATAAATCAACTAAGTAAAGTTTTCCCTTCAACATGCCTTAGAATGCAATAGAGGAATCCCTTCTTCTAGAGATGGTCACACCCTTATCCGTAAAGAAACAATCGTAACCCATTTCACAAAGTTGAGAAACGGATAACAAGTTGTAACTCAACGAATGCACAAGTAATACATTAGATATGGAATTGTCAGTTGAGATAGCAATTTTACCCAAACCAAGCACCTCACCCTTTCCATTGTCACCAAACACAATGTTGTTGCATGAGTCATGGCTTGGTTGGAAGGAGGTGAACATCTCTTTTGCCCCGGTCATATGATTGGTGCATCCACTATCCAACACCCAACTTGACCCACCGGAGGCATATTCCTACAAAACAAGTTTATGTTCTTGATTTAGGTACCCAAATGAGATTGGGTCCTAGGGGGTTAGTCACATAAGCTTTTGGCACCCAAACATTTCTCATAATTTCCCTCTTCTTGAGGGCACCAACATACTTGACTACTATCTTGCCATCCTCCCCCCAACAACACAAGTAATCACATGTATAGCTTCTTGATATGGGCTTTTGTTGTTTGGGGGCCTCCACTTGCTTCTCCTTGTTGATCTTACCATTAGCAAGTGGAGCCTTGGGATTGGCAATCTTGTTGGCCTTGTTCATTAGATCAAAGAGAGGAACCCCTTTGTTAAAGTAAACAAAGGGTACCCCATTGACCATCTTCCTTCCATTTGCCTTACCACCATACCTTTTGTACCCAATTCCATCCTTGATGGATGGGTGTCTTGCGGTCTTGAGGATATCTTTTGGTTGTTGCACCTTACATTTGCAACCATTCCTCAAGATCATGTTCAACCTATGAATCTCCTTGTCTTTCTTCTCTAGCTCAACAAGGTTAGTTGCACAAGCATTTATATCAAGTTTATAGCATCTTTTGCAACCATTACTAGTTGAGGCATTAGAGCCGTCAGAATCCTTAGGAGAGGTTGAAGAGGTGCTATTCCAAAGAGTGTTGTAGCTTAGTTCAAGAGTTTGATATTTATCTTGAAAGCTTGTGAGGCTTTCTTGAACCAAGCTACCTTCATTCTTTAGGCTAGCAATTGAGTCATTGCTCGTGGAACACTCCTTAGCCAACTTCTTGTTAGAGTCGTTAGCTAAAGATAGTTCCATGGTCAATTTCTCAACCTTCAACTTTTCCTCGGCAAGAGAGGCTTCTAATGCAAGGTTCTTTTCTCTCTCTTGAGAAATCAAGTCCCCTTGCAAAACAAGACTCTCATTCCGACTTTCCAACTTACTAAGCAATTTTAATATTTTGGTCCACCTTTCTTACCAAACTTTCTTATGATACTTAGTTCAAATTCATCCATGTCATCATCACTAAATTCATCGCTAGAACAAGTAGGAGAGTTAGATGATACCTTCTCATTCTTAGCCATGAAGCAAGAATGAGTGAAGTCATCCTCGTCGTCGGAGAGGCCCTCGAACAAGCGTGATGAAGTGGTCGATGTAGCCATGTTGGAGAAGAGGCTTGGAGAAGAGGTCTTGTGTATGGCAATGTTGGTCGCTCCCTTCTCCTTCTCCTTGCTCTTGCTCTTCTCTTCATCACTTGAATCATCTTCCGAGAACCATTCCTCACCAAGATGAGCTTCACCACCTCTTCTTCTTCTTTGCTTCTTGTCATCACTCTAGCTATACTTGTTCTTGTTCTTCTTTTGTGGACAATCGGCAATGAAGTGATCATCCGCACCACACTCATAGCAATTCCTCTTCTTGGACTTCTTGAAGTATCCACCTTTGCCCTTCTTGTGCATCTTTTTCCTCATGAATCTTCTAAAGTTCTTCACAAGAAGCGCCAACTCATCATCGGAATCATCACTCCCTTCACTTGATGAGTCATCTCGAGCCTTGCTTCCTTCTTCTTGGTTAGCCTTAAGCGCCACCACCTTCTTGTTGCTTGCCTCTCGATCTTCTATATCTTCATCATCCAAGACTTCATGATGCTTTATCTTGGTAAGCATCTCATGAGGTCCCATGCTCTCATAGTTAGGTCTCTCCATGATGATTGACGCAAGGTTCTTGTTCTTCTTTCTATATGCTCTCAATAGCTTTCTTGCAGCTGAGTTGTCATCCCATTTCTTGTCTCCGAGAGCTCTAATCTTGTTGATCAAGGTCATGAATCTATCAAACATTTGTTGAGTGGTTTCACCACTCCTGATAGCGAAGTTCTCAATCTTTCCTTGAAGAAGCTCTATGTTGCACTTCCTCACACTTGCATCACCCTCATATGATATTCTGAGAGTGTCCCAAATCAACTTGGCATCTTCTATTCCATGTACCTTGTTGCTTTCTTCGGGCTTGAGGCATGATAGAATCAAGGACGCAACTTGGACATTTTGTTGAAACTCAATCACATCATTGTCCGTGAACTCTTGGCCTTTAACATGACTTGGTCCATTCTCTACAATCTCCCAAACCCTTGCGGCAAGAAGGTGTAGCTTCATCTTGTGTGCCCAATCATTGTAGTTGATCCCATCAAAGGCGGGTGGTTTGCCTAGATTGACGCTAGGCAATTGAATGACTTTGCCCATTTCGCTATAGTCAAAATGCACTCTAGAGAACTCATTGTCTTTCTTGCCTTTCTCCTCATCTCCCTTCTTCTTGTCATCCTTGGGCGACTGATTATCACCGCTTCCGGATGATTCGGCTTTGCTGTCTAAAGCTCGCCTCAAACTCTCTATCTCATCTTTCATCTTCTTCATTTCATCTTCATGCTTCTTTTCTTGATCTTCAATTACCTGAGCAGTAACCTTCTTCACAAGCTCATCAAGCTGCTCTTGACTTAGGGTCGACATGATTCTCCCTTACGCGGTGAAGCGCTAACACAAGGGTTAGGCTCCGATACCAATTGAAAGGATCAAATCAGCCTAGAGGGGGGGTGAATAAGTGATTTTTCACAATCTGAAACTTCACAAACTAGAAGATGTAGTTAGATAACAACCAGAGAAGCCGATTTGTTTGGGTAGGTACTACCGGGTGTAAAACACTGGTACTACCAATCACAAACAAACGACACAACCGGGATCCTAAAAGGAGCTACAAATCCAATGTATGTAAGCTGTGAATGTAATACAAGAATCTACCCCACTTCCCTAAGTATGATAGATAGCAGATCTGCTCTCACCGAGCCTTGGTTGCTTCCCTTGATGTAGATCGAGCCTTCCCAACCTAAGAACGATATAGGGATAGGAAGAACACGAAGAACACAACAACAAGTGCAATAGAAAGTAGAGACAACAACAAGCACACGGGACACACGATTTATCCCGAGGTTCGGCCAATCCACTAAGGAGTGCCTACGTCCTCGTTGTTGAGGTGACCACAAAGGTCAGAGTCTATTTCACCTCCTCGCCTCACTCAAGCAACCACAAAGGCTACGATAGTTTCTCCACTAGAAATCTCAAGGGTAATACAAACACTTCGGGGAGCCCTCACAAGTGAATCAATACGGGCTACCACGAAGAACACCTAACCGGCTAGAGCTCAAGGAGCTCAAGAGTAAAAGACACAAATCAAGCCGGCTAGATGGAAACCAAGTGCTCAGGTCGTAGATCGAAGCTTCCCACTCTCTAATCTCACTTCCCTAGCTCAAATCTTGCAAGAGAATGGATCTAGGAGCAAAGGGGGAGAGAGAGGGGAGGAGTCAATGCTTGGAGAGAGTTTGTCTCAAGTTAGGT
Source organism: Coix lacryma-jobi var. lacryma-jobi (assembly GCA_009763385.1). Taxonomy (NCBI): domain Eukaryota; kingdom Viridiplantae; phylum Streptophyta; class Magnoliopsida; order Poales; family Poaceae; genus Coix; species Coix lacryma-jobi. The sequence continues at coordinate 18,043 of VDCT01000971.1, forward strand.
CAGCAATAATTGAGTGGAATGAGTGGGTGACCGTGAAAAGTGAAGAGAGGAAGCATTTATACTCCCTCAGTCCTGAGGCTGGTCGGTGGTACCGACCACCCATGGTCGGTACCACCGACCAGATCACAACGGTCGCATACATCCAGATCTGACCAAAAGGTCAACTACCGACCTTCGGTCGGTACCACCGCGGGCGGTAGTACCGGAGTTATGGCGGTACTACCGCTAGGCCAAATCGGCCGCGAACAGAGAGCTCCTTAGTTAGGGACTTGGTCCCTCAGAAACTACCGACCAGCGTCGGTACCACCGAGGGTCGGTAGTATTGAGTTTATGGCGGTACTACCACCAAGTCACAAGCGAGTCAGTCCAGAGAGCCCTGCAAACTTGGTTACCACCGGCCAGGGCTCGGTACCACCGGGGGCGGTAGTACCGAGGTAATGGCGGTACTACCGCCAGGCCAAAATCGATACATCCAGAGACCTCTGAGAAACTTGACTTACCACCGAGCGAGGGCGGTACTACCGAGGGCGGTACCACCGACATGGTGGCGGTACCACCGCCAGGTCAATTTGAGCGCGTCCAGAGAGGTCTGAGAAACCAAGCCTACCACCGACCTTGGTCGGTACCACCGCGGGCGGTAGTACCGACACAATGGCGGTACAACCGCCAGGTCAAATTTTGAGCCAATAGAGAGGTTGTTTTGAGCACTGCCTGGAGAAGCTGTGGTCGGTACCACCGACCACCCATGGTTGGTTGCGGATACATGGGTGTATGCCGAGTCTCTGAGTGATGAGTGATTGTCAACTGGGATGATGCGCATGTTCTTTGGCTTGTGTTGTGCAGGTGTCGAGCACGGATACAGTGATCAGAGGCAAGGTGAAGGTCAAGTAGAGACGTGCCGTGCCGATGGACCGAGAGTGGCGAAGGGCGGACGTGAGGCTTGGACTGAGGGACTGGTGGCCCGAGGATCAGCTGTGGTGGCTGGCAGCCTGGGACAGCGACGAGCGAAGACTTGCGGTCATGTGTTGCCTAAGTCGTGGACTTGGGGACACGTGTCGGTGGACGGGGTGCACGGGCGGTCCATCCCCTCTACAGCTTCGGTTTGGTGGTAGAGCCAGAGAAAAACCATCGGGAGGACGGTTTCCAGGTTTGGGCCTCAAAACCTGGGCGCAGATGGTTTCCGAGTTTGACCACAAAACTCGGGCTGAGGACGGTTTCCAGGTTTGGGCATCAAAACCTGGGTGCTGCGGGTTTGCTGAGTTTGGGCCACAAAACTCAGGCGCTGGTGGGCTGGTTTCCCGGTTTGGGCCTCAAAACCGGGGGTTGGCTGTGAAGGCTCGTTTCCCGGTTTGGGCCACAAAACCGGGGGTGCGACATCCAGGAAAAGGACACAGAGCGGTGGCGGCACGTGGCGGCAATCGGGAGGTTGCGTCGAGGCAACGCTACGAGTTGTGCGGGCGTGGCCGTCGGATCCACCTACCATCGAGTTGGTCCAGAATAACCTTAGGGTTTAGCTGGTTCGCTCTGTAAGTAGTTAGGGGTAGAGTGGGAATTAGGAATAGTTAGAATTAGGATAAGTAGGGGGAGACACCCACCTCCCCATCTATCTCAGTCATTTGCTCTTTGCACTTAGGGTTTCCTGCTCTCCCAATCCCCTGCTGTAGCTAGCTGAGATCCGCAGAGACCCATACCTCTGTGTACTGGAGATTTTGAGGAAGTGAGGCCATAACCTCACTGTTGTAGCGTGTGGTAGCCACACGGTTGCAGATCGATGTGTTGATTCACGTTTTTGTTCGTGTTCTTCACGTTCTTCATTTCTCCGCGATTTTCCCGTCACTCGATCTCTCTCCCTACTTCGTTTTTGCGAAATCCGTTTGAATCAACTTGTTCGTTTTTGAAAGGAGATCACTTCCACCGAAGGAATTCATCTAACTCCTCACGAACAAGTAGATCGGGTTGATTTCGTTTTCATGGCGCTTTTTTCGTTCTTGATCTTCCCCTTTCGATTTCCCGGTGATTGAATCGATTTGAGCGGATGATTTCTTGGGGATAGTCTCCTAACTACCCCGTGATCATCTTCTCCAAGTTTGGGAACGTGGGATTTTGATTTGAATCGAATTTGGAGAGATTTGGAGAGGAGGCGACTGAAATCGCCCTCTCTGTTCGTTGGCGGACAGTCCGCGGTTTTGACCGGCGGACAGTCCGCGCGTCGGGATCGAGCCAGATCAGTGGCTGCGGGTCTCGGTCGTGTTACTGTTCCTTGATCGGAGGACAGTCCGCCGAAGGAACTCGCGGACAGTCCGGGAGTCGTTCCAGGGACTGTTCAGCAGCTTTGCTGTTTTGGTTTTTGACTGGCGGACAGTCCGCCGTTGGTTTTCGCGAACAGTCTGGGAACTGTCCAGGGGACTTCAGCAGCAGTGCGGTTTTGCTCTTTTGGCTGGCAGACAGTCCGCGACCTGAGCCCGGACAGTCCGCCACAGGGCAGACAGTCCGTGACCGTACCGGCGGACAGTCCGAGATCCTGCTGTAGCCTCCGGTTTAGTCCGTTTGCTCTCCCGGCTTCTTCGCTTGGTTTCCGGACTTCTCGTTTGGCCCTAGAGTTGATCAAGGAACCTCTCTAGGTATCTTTGCTACTAGTTAGCATAGGTATTTAGGAGTTTCTCAACGTAGCCGTCTATCTACGTTCGGGACTTGATTTTTGGGGTCGAATTTGTTCCGGTGCTTTTGCCGTTTGGTTTGCTATCGCTTTGTGGTGCCTCGTTGTGATCCTAGGGATCATCCACCCTCTTCCAAGGGTCGTGGGCATCACGGTTTCGGTCGTAGCTTTTGGGGGTAGATTTTGGGGACAATAGGCCAAAGTTTCGAGAGAAATTTTTGTTGGCTCCCATTCACCCCCCCTCTGGTCGCCTTGCTAGTGCTTTCTCGGTCCTTCATCGGTACCACCGACCACACAAATTTAACCTCTATGTGTTCGTGATTGTGCGGTTGTCTCTCAAGCGAACTATAGTTAGTCTATTTGAGCACTTTTCTCCACATCTAGCCAACTTACTTTGTGACCCTCTTCATAGTCCGGCTTACCTATAACTCAAGTTTAAAATTGAAATTTTAAACTACTACTTGAGCTAGGCATCTTAATGTCCAAATGTATCCAACATGCTTTGTTCACGAGATTTCAACGTTTCAAATCTTTCTTAGGACTAACACCTGCATACATGCTTTTATAAACCGGTTAGTCCCTAATTTGATTGTCATTAATTAGCCAAAACCCATATTGGGGGCGAATGCACTTTCACTCCTTATATAGAAAATAAAGAGAAGCGGCTTTGGTTCAATTGGAGATCAACTCAAGAGGTTTAAATCTGTTTTTCAATTTATCTTGAGTAAATAGGAAAGCTCGTACTATTAAGAGGGATGCAACATATAGTAGATGATTCTTCATAAGTGCTCAAACCAACCTAAGTGAGACATGAGAGAAATAGAACTAACTTTCAGCTTGTTTGCTGCACTGTCTGTTCATACCGGACATGTCCGGTATTCATACCGGACATGTCCGGTATGTGGCCACAGCAGTGCAGCCTTCCTACGGTCTTTTCAGTTAGTCCCGACGCAGTAAAGTCATACCGGACGTGTCCGGTATATGAGGATTTCTGGCTGTCAGTGTTTTTGGGTTGGGCTGGTACTACACGACCAAAGGGTCAGTACTACCGACTGATACTACCGGCCTTATAGCGGTAGTACGGTAGGCCAAAATTGGCCACTTCCAGAGAGGTTGCAGAAACCCCCTATAACTAGCGGTACTACCGACCAGGTGGTCGGTACTACCGGGCTCATATGGGTAGTTTGAAAGTGGTATGTCCAGGGTGTTTCCCACGCAGTGAAGTCATTGCTATACCGGACGTGTTCGGTATGTGCTGACCTCAGCCAACGGCTAGGAAAACGGCTAGTTTTGAAAGTGGGCTTATTATAAATACCCCCCAAGCTCCCACCTTTGGAGGCTGCTGATTTGCTGGTTCCCACACCCATTCTAGAGCTGCCAAAAACACTTCCAACCCTCTCTTAGTGAGTGATTAACCTCTAATTTCCAAATCCAATTTGTGGGTTGAGAGAGATTCAAATTAGAGAGCAAGCCACCTCTTGAGCACTTGTGCAAATCGTCGATCTTGTTGTGCGCATTCGTTACTCTTGGACTCTACGGTCCTAGACGGTTAGGCGTCGCCGTTGAGCACCCAAGAGATTTGTGAAGTGCCTCGGAAAGTTTGTGAAGGTTCGATCTCTCCTCAAAAGAGATCATCTAGTGGAAGGAGCATTGCGGGTGAAATAGACCGAGGCTAGAGTGACCTGTGGTGTCCTCTAGAGCCCACCTTGTGGTAGCTCGCAGACGGCTCAACGGAGAGTAGGACCCGAGGGGTGCCGAACTTCGGTAAAACAAATACCGTGCCTTCTCTTGTTATTACATTTGATATTTGTGTGGCTCGAGCTTTCTCTGCAGGTTCTGTGTGTTGTGCATATATATAGATTGTATCTCTGTAGGGAGTGATAAAGTTGAGAAGAAACCGGAGTCGATTTGGAGCCCAGCGATTTGTATTAGAATGCTATAGTCTGTCAATGGGATTTGGGAACAAATGCTGCATGTATCATTACCATTGTTTTCAGGACGGCTGGTCGAGCCTGGTCGCCTAGAGGACTAATCATCCA